>JAOXOE010064718.1:0-31037 GCA_028565055.1 Phoeniculus purpureus
CTCTGTTGGAGCTTGAAACCATTCTCCTGATTCTGTCACTAACTACTGTGGAGTCTCCTTCTCTGGAGAAGTTTAAAACCCGCCTGGATGTGTTCCTGTGTGACTTGGTCTAGGTGATCCTGCCCTGGCAGGGGGATTGGATTAGATGATCTTTCGAGGTCCCTTCCAATCCCTAATGATTCTGTGATTCTGTAATAAAACCATCACAAACCTCCCCCAGCGGCTTGATCTCACCCACCCTGTTCCCACCTACTCCTACCAGAGGCAGGATCAAACCTTTGGGAAAGAAAAATCCCTCAGCTCAGCTGCTCCTATGGGTGGTGGTAGCCGGGCTGGCACCCGCCTGGCTCCGCTCCAGGCAGCGAGCACTGAAGGATGCTCTAGGTGTTAATCACAGAGCTATTTTGATTCCCTTCCTTGAAGGAAAAAGACTTCCACAGGTGGTTGGGGTTTTTTTCTTCCTTTAATTTTGCCTTTATTTTGCGGTGTCATCAGAGCTGCAGTAATTACCGGGGGAGAGGAGAAAAAACAGGGAAAAAATGGTGGGAAAAAAAGCAATGTTAACATCGATATGAAAAGAGGTCTCCTGGTGATTAAATGTTTCAGGGGGTTGCTCTTCACTAATGCAAAACTAATCAACTCGCAGATGATGTTTAAAAAGCAGAGAGCTGTGTGTGGCTTCGCATCCTCCTTTCAGTGGGACAGGGGCTAGGAGGCAGCTAATTATGAAATAATCCTTTAATGTTGTAAAAACAGCACTTTAAAGCCCCTACCCACTACAAACACGGGGCTTCCTCACTGGAAGTTAATTGCTGTAGGTAATTAACATGGTGCAGATGTAAAATGAGCCCACGAGTGCAGAGCAGCAGTTCTGGGATGTGCATGGAGCTGCTTTTGGGGTGAAATCTCCCCAAAAAAGGGTGGAGACACGACAGAGGCCACAAACCTGCTCCAGCTCCAGCAGTGACCTACAGTTAATTGGACCCATAATTAAGGTCCATTCTGGGTCATCCCCAGCCTGCCCCTGGGATTTCCAGTTTTCACCAGGTTTGTTCAACTTTGTGGCTTCAGCTTTGATTGTGGGGTCAACCCTGTGAGGAAATGAATTACCTGGAAAATAGCCCTGAAAATTCAAGTCAACGTGGAGATTTAAGGGGCAGATTAGGATCAGCATGAGGGAGGAAACGAGAAGGTGTTGGCACATGGCCAGTGCTGAGGCAGCTCCTTCTCTCAGCTATAAATGCTATGGGGTTTGCTCAGGCTGCCCCATCAGCACCGGGAGCACCATGAGGGATCCGCCCTGCACACCCAGTGGGGCTGTGCCAGGCTGTCTGTGGGCTGGGGATGCTCATGTGGGGTCTCTGCTGGGGCTGCCGAGGATGCCAGCCACGCGCTTCCCGCCCAGTTCCAGCACATGAATATTTCATGGCCAGTAATGGGATTTTGCTGTCGATACCGCTGCTGGATTTCTTTCCACCCTGCTACATTTTCAGGTTAAATAAATGTAAGTGTTTGGGATCCCTCCAGCTGCATGAAAGGAGCTTCCTCTGGTCCCACTGTCAGTGGGGCCAGGACATGGGTGTGCAGTGTCTTGGTGCAAACCACACCGCCAGCAGATTGTCTCCGTGAGCCCATGCAGGGCTCCGAGCACCACCCAGAGCCTGACCGAGTGTCTTCACACCACGGATGCCCCCATATCTGCTGGTGGCCTTTGGGTTAGGGTTAGGGTCGGAGCGGGACACGAGGCAAAGATGGGGAGCAGATCCCTGGCACCTCCCGTGTGCCCAGCGGGGGCTGCCAGCACCCCATCCCCAGGGGTGGGAGAGCAAATTTCTCCAAACATCCTCTCCACGGTGCCAATCCGCTAATAGCCCCGTAATCCTCTTATGGGGTCAGCCTGGGCTGTGCGCAGGAGCCTTTGTGTAACACCAGGGAGGAGAAACGTGTTTCCACTGCAGAGGCAGAACTCCAGCACTCACTGGTCACGGCTACCCCAGCACCCGGACGGGGCCCATCACTGTCCCGGACACACAGCTGCTCCTGCAGCATCCCAGCCTTTGCCCTCACCGGCCCTTCAGGGACTCCCGTTGGGGCACCCCATCTCCTGGGCAGCCTATTTTGGGACCTGTAAGCAGCATGTTCTGCCCCAGCTCTCCTAATACCCTGCCCAGCCTCCCTGGCTCACTAAGCTCCCGTTTAATGCTGGGCCAGTGCCAAGCGAGGGTGAGGATGGTTTGGCGGCTGGTTGGGGTCTCCAGCCCTCATGAAGCTTTAGGGTGCGCTGAGCCCCTCGCACCCCCAGCAAGGCTGGCTGGGTGCACGAGGTTCTGCCCTCTGCTCCCCAGCCCTTGGTGCCGTCGGTACAGACCTGATGGGATTAGGATCTATGAGCCGGTGCAAGAGGACTCACCCCGTTCCTATGGGGAGCTGTAATTTCCTCCCACTTCTCTCTGCAGGGGGAGGAGAAGGAGGCACAAACGCCGCAGCAGCCTGGGTTTTAGGGTGGCAGCAGCAGCAGCAGTTTGGCACCGAGCGTCGGCAGATGGGAGGGAGCTGCTCTCCAGCACATCCCGAGCGCTGGGGATCGCTGGCGTCACCGATGAGGCACAGGGTGACGCTTCCCCTGGTGATGCCACCGCACACAGCTGTGGTCATGCCCCAGGATGCCAACGTGGCCTGTGGGTTTCTGACACTAAACCCAGTGCCCCGGGCCCTTCCCCGGCAGCCAGGAATTTGCCCTTTTTTTATCTGCAAGACCTTGCGAGCCCCTTATTTACATTTTTTGTGGGATCTGCACAGCCCTCTGCAGCCTCTGTTCCAGCCACCAGCCCCGGAGCTGGCCCAGCAGAGGGTCTGGGGGGGGATCAGACCCCCTCAGTGTGATTTGGGGTTGCCACCATTAAATGAGCTCCTCACCAACATCTTTTGTAACGAGGCAACTTGGTTGCTGCGGGTTGCCCACGCGGCAACTGATTATTAAAAAGGCTGCTGGCAACCATCCCACAACCTACTTAGGGCATTAATCTGCCCTGACAGATGCTGACGAGGAATCACTCTGGCAGCCGGCACTGGCTCCCCTGCCCAACGCACTTCATCCCCTAAAAGCCAGGTATTATCCCCATTACTGCCCGGCTGATGCCCCATCGCGCGGCAGGACCGATGGCTCACGCAGGATGGAGGCTGCTGGTGGTCCAGACAGTGGTCCTGGGTCACAGTGCTGTGCGTTCCCTTCTCTTTTTGTCCTCCCCTCAGAAAAAAGGGCAGGGTCACGTCGAGCTGGGTGTTCCCTGAGTTCAAGGGCTGCTCATCATATTTTTGTAGGAAATAACGTTAAAACTGAAATCCATTTCCTCCCTCCCCGCCCTCGCGTGCCGCTCTGTCCCACCAGTTGTCCCCGAAGTGTTATTGCAGGTTTTCTGGGCTGGTGTCTCCTTGCCCAATTGTAACCTCAGCACAACCTAAAAGGATAAATCAGAACGAAAACTCTCACCCCACTAAGCTCCCTTTTCTCACACCAAGCCCAGCTCAACTTTTCCTGCCTCCATTTCCTCCCAAAGAACCTCCTCTCCTTGACGGACTTTCTTGGCTCTTAGTCTGGAGGACCCCATCCTGGATGTTCTTCTCCCATCCCCTCCCCAGAGCAGGCACTCAGGGGGCAAAGACAACACATGGACTGCCCAGACAGGATAAAAATGTCTGCTTTTGGGGTCACCTGCCCTGAGCCCCCATGGAAAGCCAAACCCCACAAAATAAAACTCCAAAGGAAACTGTGTGGGCAGCAAGAGAAGCTCCTGCTGGACTGAGAGGTCGCTGGCTCGCAATGAGGAGCAGGGACATGACTGACACCATCAGTGTGGGGGAGGCAGGACCGGCAGCGTGAGCAGCGCCCCATTGCGGGAAAGCAGATGGGAGGAGAAACCGAACTGAGTCTGGTACCTCGGTGAAGCTTTGCCAGCCCTAACTGAGGGGTGGATGGAGCAAGGCTGTGGATCTCGGGGCCCTTTGGGATGGGAACGCAGCCACGTTGGCCCATCCAGCCCCAAAGCCTCCACCCCGCAGCACCGTGAAGCAAAGCTGTGAAGACTCAGGTAGGGTCACCTTCCGCATGATTTTTACTAGCCCAATGCTGAGAGGAGAATGGCAGAAGTCGAGGTGATGTGGGATGAGGACAGGTCCAGCCCCAGGCTGGACAGTTGGTGCAGCACCCATGGGTGCTCCTGAAGACCTTTTGGGGCCGTGACTCTTGTGGGGGTGGGTGGCCTTGCCAGGGTTCAGCAGGCACCAGCAGACTGGTTTATCGGTGGGGAAGATAGAGCAGGACCGGCACGTCCCAGGGCTTATCAGACCTTGGGAGACTTTCCCTGCTGCTAGCCAGCTGTGGTTCCTCTGCCCAGCCCCTTCACCCAGCACCCACTTAACTTTATAGATCACCCTAGTCCCTTGGGTTCTACTTTTCAACAGCTGAGGGACAGCCAACCACCACCAAACTGCCGCCACGTCCTCACCGCCCCACCATCGTCTGTAGGTAGCTTTTCCCAGGCAGAAGATGAGTCTAGCCCAAGAGCCCCATTGCTGGAGGACCCACTCCAGCCTCCCACCTTCTCCAGGATATCCTGTGGCCCCAGCCGGATCCAGGGAACAATGTGGGGGCAGCCCCTGGCCACCCGTGTCCGGCTGGGGCGAGAGGTGCTGGTTAGTTCCTTCCTGTCCCTTAGAACTTGCCTTTGGATCAGACCCTTCCCTGGCATCCAGCGGCACCTGAGCCTGACCTGCAGCTCATTCGGCACCCATGTGTCCACCCAGAAGCTCTTGATCCCACCTCAGTGGTCAGAGCTCATCTCTCATCATCCCTCCCGCTCTGTCGAAAGCCAGTTGTGGTTAATGAGGAGGTGGCTTCAACCTCCTCTGCTCGGGGCCGGGGCGGTTAGGGGCTGCCTCACAGTCCTTTCCTTGTTCTCCCTGTTACCACGAGCCTGCGGGTGCTGCGCAGCCCAGGGCCATGCTGGGTGCTCCGGTCTCCTCAGAGTGTCCCTGTGGTGTTCTTGGGCTGTGCCTCGCTCCCTCTCTTTGCAGAGAACCGTAGATTTATGTCCAGGTTCTTGGGTTCAGCATCTCCCTTTCTGCTGCACCAGCTCCGAAGTGATTCCAGCCCCACAGAAATGCCCAAGCAGGTAGAGGTGCAGGTGGGAGCCGTCATCTTCCCCAGCCTTGGTTCTCCAGGGTCACCCCAGGCAGAACATTTTGAGTGTCCTCTTGAAGCCCTGAAACGGACATTTTGCTGGTTAGAAATAGTTTTCACACAAGGTTGGTCCTGTAACCCAAATCCTCGCTCCATGGGTTATACTTAGATCTTAGGGGGAGGTTTTGGGGGTGGGTTTTGATGTCCTGAGGTTCAGGCTCTGAGTGTCCTTGAGGAGTCGGATGTCCTGAGGTTCAGCTCTGGGTGTCCTTGTGGGGTCTGATGTTCTGGGGATCAGGCTCTGGGTATCCTCACAGACACTCTTCCCTCCCCCATCGTGGATAATTCCCACTGGATTTTCCCCACACTCTGGGCTCCTGCCTTGAAACAGCTCAGGAATGAAACCAGTAATTCCTGAAATGAGCTCTTCCCATCTGACAAGGCAAATCTCCTGGGTTTGAACTTAACGCCGCGCAAAATAAAATGAAATGAAATAAACTTTTAAAAAATAAAATAAAGTTTAATGAAATAAAATGTAATAAAATAAAAACTAGAAATTAGAAAATAGAAAAAATTAATAAAATTTAAAAGGACACAAAATAAAATTCAAATAATCAAATAGAATTTAGAATCATAAAAATATAAAATAAAAACCAAAATGAAATCACCATTTCAAAATATGAAAATTATAAAAGGAAATTAAAAATCATTAGAAAGTCAGACAATTTAAAATAAGACAGAATAGAGATAGAAGAAAATAAAATAACATCAAATACTACAAAATAATAAAACTTAAAAACAAGTAAATACTACAAAATAATAAAATAAAATAGAATCAAATAAAACAAAATAAAGTGTCGATTCCAAGTCCAAGCCCTCTTCTCCATCAGTTTTGCGGCAGAGCCATTTTCTGTTGGACTGTTGGCTTTCGCTGGTCCCTGCTGCCATCTTCAGCATCTCACTGGAGGAACCAGTGATCCCAGCAATGGCCTCTGCATCTCCTCTTGACTAAGGCTCCCCAGTATCAGCCCCTGACGTTTTACAGGGAGTTGTTTGAGAATACATCCCACGAAAACCCCCAAATCCCAACAGATTAGTGTGGGATGTTCTGCATTAGCCGGTGCAGCTCCAGTGCTGGCCAGTGTCTGTCTGAGGAGTAACCCAAGGGGGATTGCACGGGGAGAGCAGAGGGGATGATGCTGGATGCAGGGCATTGTAGAGCCCAAACAGCCTCTGACCCAAAGCTGCTGTAGCCCCAGCATCGCCCCGTTGACCCCACAGCAATGAGACACACCCATGGGGCTCTACATCTCCTTTTCCCTGGGCAGGACTGAGGGTCCTGCTCTGTGGAGGCTCCTGCTCTGTGGAGGCTCCTGCATGGTGGAGGTCCCTGCTCTGTGGAGGCTCCTGCTTTGCACTAGTATCTGGACACTAATTTCAAATCCCTCTTCAGGCTCCCGCAGGAGGGGGGAATCACCAAAGAGCTGGGATCCCCCAACTCTCCTCCCGGTGCTGCCACAGCTGCTGTTGATCAGGGCTGCAGTAACGGAGCGAATGGCTGGGCTCTTCCTTAACTGCATCCTCCCCACACACAGCTCTGCCTCTGCCTCTGCTGAGGGGACTCTGGGTGTGTGATTCCAGCTCCCTACGCTGCCACTGGCCTGTTCAGGTTCGCAGGACAATCTCCACTGTAGCCCCGCGATTCCCCCTGGCAGGCAGTGGACATCCCAACGCGGAGCGCTGCAGGGGGACTGGCACTAGTGCCAGCTGTTTCACACAGGAGCTGGCAAAAACAACGCAGTCCCAGCCTGGGGATCTGATCAAAACCCAGAGCCCTCTGCAGCCCCTTGCAAGGGACAGTTTGGGAATCACAGCATCAGCAGGTTGGAAAAGACCTTTGGGATCATCGAGTTCAACCATTAACCCAACACTGAACTGACAAGTCCCCATTTAAATCCTGTCCCAAAGCACCATGTTTACACAACTCATGAATCCCTCTGGGGAAGGGGACTCCACCACAGCGCTGGGCAACCCATTTCAATGCTTGATCACCCTTTCTGTAATGAAGTTCTTCCTAATGTCCAACCTAAACCTCCCTCGCTGCACCTTGAAGACACTTTGTCTTGTCCTGTAACGTCACTTGGTTGATAAGGCTGATCCCACCTCTCCACAGGCTTCAATTTAATAAAGACACCAGTCCCAGGACTTCTGATGTTTAGGAATGTTTAGGGGATTTGTAGCCACAGAGCAGGAAAAGTGATGACATGCTGTAGCATCCCGTTCTCTCAGTGTCCCAAACATCACCATTACTTTAGAAAACCTTTAGAAGCTTTCGGAAGTTTCCAAGCATGATGCCAGACCACACCTCTGGAAGCTGATGAGGTGCCTTCAAAGATAGAAGAAGGACATAGAACTTGTTGTGGGGAAAAGCCCAACTAGTCCTAGACATCACTTTGATCTCCACCACATTCACTGGCACTTCACAAGGCAGTGCGAAGCCGCTCCAACCCTTCAGCTGCTGCTCTAGAGGTGGCTCTTCCTGCAGATGAAGATTTGGATTCTGCATCACAGCCCTGAAGGGCCTCAAGAAGAGTGTGTTTGCACAGAGAAGCTGCTTTCCCCTACTGTTCATCCTCAAGCACTAAACCAGCACCATATGAGGTCTGGTTCATGTTCCCGGTAGAGCAGCTCCAGTGACTGTAATTTCCCAGTGTCACGTTGCAGCTCTGCTACCACCCCAATGCTGCCCTGGCAGCCAGGGTCTGTGTGTCTGAGCATCGGGGGGGTCTACTTTCCACAGGGGAAAACGCCTAATTTGCCTCCTGGGAGTTTCTCTGGATCACAGGAGGCCAGGGGAGTCTATCAGAGAATCACAGACTGGGTTGGATTGGAAGGGACCTCACAGATCACCCAGTCCCAACCCCCTGCCATGTGCAGAGACACCTCTGACCAGAGCATTACACAGAGCCTGGTCTTGATGGGTTCAAGACCCATCCAACCTGGTCTTGAATACTTCCAGGGATAGAGCAGCCACAACTCTTTGGGCAGCCTGTTCCAGTGCCTCATAGTGTTCTTCCCCAGTGTTCCCTCCTGCCACAGCTGTGGCCACACCAGACATCTCCAAACCCTTAGCCCAATGTGGCTGCTCCAGGCATCAGGCTTTGTTCCCCCCTGCTCCCTGGCTTGCCTGTGGGCTCTGCTGGTCCCTTGGACGTTACCACATGGTGGAACACAAGAGCGTGTGGTAGAACCCAAGAGCCATCAAACCCTAATTCCCAGCTCACTCTTCTCCACTGTGCTGTGCATTTCCAGTGCAGAATTGGGTGATACCTGGGCAGCCACACAGGAGGTTTGAGCCCCAAAATGTGGGTGACAGTGCCATGAGTGTGTTTTGCAGCCCTTTTACCAGCTCTGATGGCAGTCAGGCACCCCAATAACTGGCAGCACTGTGCACCATGCTGCTGCTTCTGGGCACATTCCATCTCCAAATCTGGAAGTAGTCAGTGAAAATTTCCCTCCATGGGGGTCCCTGACTCCAGGGTTGACACTAGCACAACATTCCAGAGCCGAAGCCCCATGGAGAAATCACTGGTGGGAAGAGGAGGTTCAGGCTGGAGTCCATGAAGTTGGTTCTGGGTCCTGTGGTGGTTTCCTCTGGAGGGGCTTGTCTGGATGGCTCCCACCACACGTATCTCCTGATGGAACTGGTGGGCCAAGACTTCTGCTGTTGTTGCTCTCCTGAGGCGGCTGGAGACACTCCAGCAGACACAGAGACACGCAAGACCATAAATAATGAGGCATTAAGTTCTGGCTGGTCAGCAGGGAGGATTAGGAGATGATGGATGACATGGAGATGGAAAAGCAGTGAATAAAACGTCGATGCAGGGGGCAGACGATGTTTTCCCCTCAAACTGTGCAAAACTTCACCTTCATACGCTTCGGGGAGTGTTCTGAAGGGCTAGGATCTGCTCCTAGGGACTCTTCTCCCTTCGACCGCTCTGGCTGCAGCTCCGACACCCCCCAACCCAGGTAGTACTGAGGAAAGGCCGCCAGGGGGCGCCACAACGCCGCGCCGCGACTGCATTAGGGCTCGCCCTGGCTGCCGCGCAGGGCCGTGGAGCGGGGCCGCCCCGGCACGCGGGGGGCGAATTCCGGAGCGGGAGGCTGCTGCCCACGGCTGCCCTGTGTGATGGGTGACAGCCTGGGCTGGCAAAAGAGAACGACACGCGGCGTGTAAATCCCCCATGAGGGCAAATAACTGCCACAGTCAGCAGCAGAACTGTAATTATTTCATTATTACTATTTTTAATTCCTGGGTAGGTTTTTCATTAGATCCCCCCTCTCCACTTCCAATGGGATTTTTTTTTAATGCCTTGTCCCTCTGGCTCTTTCTTCAGACTCTGGTGGATTCAGTGTACCTAGGACATAGTTGCTGCCATGGATGGGATCATGTACTGGGGTTAATCCTCCTGAGCGAGCCTTCCGTTCTCCATCCCATTGACCACCTTCTCCAGTTCCTTGGCCACTGTTTGAAAGTTCTGCAGCCCGAAGTGAAATGCCAGTGTGCTCACAATTCCCTCCTGCCTGCATCGCAGTGCCACCCAACACGGGCTGAGACCCACACCCAGCCCTAGAGTGGTTGTTATTACCCATGAGGGTCGTTCCCAGTGCTGCTGGGGACTGGGACCAGGTCCTTCCAGAGATGAGGGTGATTTACCAAAAGGAGAGAAAACTGGGCTGATGGAGAGGATGGGTCAAGGGACAAGCTTCCCCCTGGGGACACGCAGGGTCCTGGTCTCCTGCACACCTCAGATATTTACGGCAGGGCTCTGCCACCTCTGAGCCATAAATTCCAGCAGTGACTGTCCCTGTTGCCTTGGGGAGATGCTCTGATCAGGATTTACATCTCAACTTTGCAACAGGGCTGGCCACAGCTCTCGGTGACGCCCCTGCTGTTCCCAGCTCAGCCCTCGTACCACATCCCAACGCAAGCAGCACCGCTTTTTATTTAAAACCTTGTTTACTGCCTTGTCTCAGCAATTAGGGTCAGGCCCCAGGACCTGCTCTGGCTCTGAGCCCAGCAGCAGAGCAGGGTTTGTCTCAGGGGGGCTGCAGACCTGTGGTGCTGCTGCTGCTATCACAGGTTGATGTGCTTTAGGGGTTTAAGCTTCCTGTCCTCTCTGATATCTCAGAGCCCATTAAAGTCTCACATCTCATGTTAGGAAATAGGGCACACGTCAGGGGCTTCGAGTTTTTTTCCCCTTCCTGGGCTACTCTCAGCTTTCAGCTCAATGTCAGCAATAGCTGGCAGCACTTCTGCCCAGCAGCAACCCCAGCATGATCCCGGAATGGCTGGGAGCCACCACATCCCTCCCTGCTGGTGGAAGTTGTCTGATGGTCATGTCCTCACTGTTCTTTCCAGAGCAGAGGGAAGCGACTGAGCCAGGCTGAGCCCAGCACTTCTCACTACACCAGTGGCCACCCCATATGCATCACTGCTCTGTTTCTCCCTCCACAATGAATCCCAAGGAGTGATCTACCCTTGAGGTCTTACGGGATCAGGCTGGTCCTGTGCCACCCCAAGCGGGGCAGATGGGAGTTTCCCAGCTTGGCCCTGAGTGTGGGGCAGTGGGAACAGTGGGCAGACAGGGTGATCCCATAGCACTCAGCCCAGTGCTATCAGCCCCAGCTGCGCCTTTCAGGGCCTTTCATCCCCACCAGATCTGCAAACTGGAACCTGTAATTTTCCCTCTTTCTAGTCTGGGGGAGGGTTTGTGGCTGGAGTGGAGTAGACAGATATTTGGGGCTGGCAGTGGGGAGCCTGAGCACTTGTGTTCGCAGCTGACCCCACGGACACAGCCACACCAGAGACATTGGGTTGGCCACCAGGACCCATCCTCTGTAGCCACCACCAGCTCGGCATGACAGGCTGGGTGTCTCTGCTTGGTGCTGAGGGGACAGACAGGCACTGGGTCCCACTGGGCTTCCCCACACTGCCATTTTGAGGCCAAGCTGCTTCTGGGCAACCCCACAGCAGGTTTCTACATGACCCTGATGTTCAGCAAAGCCTCCTCTCTAGCTGCTTCAGCCTGTGTACAGAGAACATTTCCCCATTTGTGGTTTTCCCTCATCCCTTCCTTTTCCAAGTGTCCTTAACATCAGGCTCAGGAGGGGATTTGAATGTCCTGATTCCGCTGATCACAAGGAAAATAACATGAAGGGTAAAACAGCCTCCAGGGTAACCAAGACAGTGAGTATCTGCACCTGCTGTAGGGGCAAAAGCAAGGGAGAAGACCCTGGGGACAGAGACCCTCTGCTCACAGGAGGAGGATGAGGAGGAGGAGGAGGATAATGAGCCCCTGTCTGCTGAGCTCCCCACTTGGCAGCAGTGGGGTCAGTCAGAATAGGTAAGGATTGTGATCTTGTTCCTCCTCCAGCCAGGGCTGCCCAGGGTCCTGGGGACTTCATCAGAGCCACGAGCTAACGATGAGGCCAGTTGTCCCTCCAAAGCCCACGGCTGCTTGCTCAGTGCCATGTGGTGGGAAAAGCAACACCAACCCCAGAGATGGTCAGAGGACCCTTCTCCTTCACAGCGCTTCACCAATACACCTCTCTCAATCTTCCCAGTACAAACAAATGGCTCCAGCCTGGAGCCAGCAGCCCCACGCCTCCACAGCTCTCTGTGGCTGGGGCAGAGCAGTGGGGAACAGCAAACTCAGAGCTGTCCATCACCCCTCGACCAGTGCCTATGGAGGCATCTTCCAGCCTTTGTCTTGCTCCTCACACCAGAGTGTGCTACCCCAGCCCATCCAATGGGGGTTCTCTGATGCATCAAAAGAACTGGGTTCCCTACCCAGTAAGGAAGAGGAGGAGATGCAGTGGGTGCTAAGGGGGACCAGACCCAGCCATAACAAACCACTGCTGAGCCAGGGCGGCTCCGCCGTGGCCACAGAGATGCTGTTCATTAACCACAGTGCTAATTAAAGCTGAACGCGGTGGCTGGCAGGCGGCGGGAGCCTCGGGGGCGGCTGGGTGGGACGGGGCCACCCAAAGCCACGGTGGTGATGCCAAGGCAGTCGGCACCCTGGGGTGTGATGTCTCCTCCCTGTCCAGCCCCTACCTGCAGCCACCCCAGTGCCAGAGCTGGGGGTCCCTGATGCTGCCCCAAGGGCTAAGGCTGGCCCTTGGGCTTGGGACATGCAATAGGGGTGCCCCTGCCCCACTGGGCTCATGGCAGTGACACTGCGCTGGGGCAGATAGGGAGATCCTGCTCGGTGGGATGGGGATCACTCAAGCGTCTGCAGTCCCTCAGGGACCTGCCCATGGGAGCTGAGGATGGTGAAGGGTAGGGAAGTGATTGTCCCCCTGTACTGGGCACTGGGGAGCCCTCATCTTGAGTGAGCAGTTGGCATCTCAGTATAAGGACACTGAGGGGCTGGGGCAGGTTCAAGTTGATGAAGGGTCCAAAGAACAAACCTTGTGAGGAGCAGCTGAGGGAGCTGGAACTGGTTAGGCTGAAGAAACGAAGACTGAGAGGAGATGTTATTGCTGTCTGCAACTATCTGAAAGGAAGGTGTAGAGAGGTGGGGGTTGGTCTCTTCTCACAAGGAACAAGGGACAGAACAAGAGGAAATGGCCTAAAGCTGCACCAGGGGAAGTTCAGGTTGGACATGAGGAAAAACTTCTTCCTGGAAAGGGTCATCAGGCCTCGGAACAGGCTGCCCAGGCAGGAGGTTCATTTGCCATCCCTGGATGTGTTTCAAAGTCATGAGATCTGGAGCTCATGGACAGGGTTTAGTGGTAGCCTTGAGACAGTAGGGTTCATGGTTGGACTGGATGAGCTTGAAGGTCTTTTCTAACCAGAGACATTCTGTGGTCCCTTGTGCAGCAGAACCCTACAGATTACAGTGGGGCAGAGCTGGGGGGCTGCTGTACATCCCATGGGTCCTCTCTGCTGAAAGGAGAAGGAAAGGAGCTGGGCTGGGTGAACAATTCAGGTTGGCAGGAGAACCAGCCCCCCAGAACTCACCCGCCATCACCTGCCCCAAACCATGGGAAATGGGAAAAATAAGGATAACCCCCCTGCCCCCACCCCCAACGACCTTGAGCCATGAAGATAGACCCAGTTGTGCAGGGGATAGCCCAGTGATGGTGGCTCCAGTGCCCTCCTGCCAGTGTGTTGGGTGGCAAGGGTGCTGGGTGGGAAAGGTGCTAGGTGGGAAGGCTACTAGTGCTAAGTGGGTGATGGCAGGAAGGGTGTTGGGTAAGATGGGTGCTGTTGGGATGGGTGCTGGGAAGGAAGGGTGCTTGTGGGGTGGGTGCTGGGAGGGAAAAGTGCTGGTGGGATGGGTCCTGGAGTGCCTCCGGCCAGGTGGGATGCAGGCTGTTGCCCTCAGGGGTGGCCAGACCACACAAAACTCAGCCTGAATGGCTCCCTGCAAAAAAAAAAACCCAATCCTGTTGCAGCAAAATTGTGTGAAATCCTCAAATCAACTGGGGATCGGCCACCACAAATTGCAGGGGGAGACCTGGGCAGGAATTTGCCACCAGAAACGCGGTCGCAGGCTGGATGTGAAATGTCTGTGGGGGAGGCACTTCAACACCTCTGCCCGGGGTGGGGAGATGCTGGGCCAGGGCTGTAAGTGGGGGTAGGAAATACCTACAACCCTAAATGAGTAATTACAGCCCCTCTGCCAAAATAAATGTCCCTTTGAGGGGTATTTTCCCTTCAAAAAGGGGAAGGAAGGGTCATGCCCAGCGTCACTGCCGCCTCGCCAGCCCCCAGCCTGCCCCAGCCAGCAAACTCTGATGCTGGCGAGGCAAAGCTTCGTTCCTTTTGTGTTCCCCCATCATTTCTTTGGGGGTGTTGCAATGAGCAATCACCCCAAAGAAACCCTGCTGTGCCACTGAGGGGATGAGGGACGGCGTCAATCCTGCCCTGTGAGGCTGCCAGGGGCCCCCTCCTGCCTTCACCCACAGAGGAAGGGAAATATTTCAAACCAGGACCCCGCAGCAGAACATGCCACAGGGTCTCCTCAGGTTTGGGGTCTCTTGTGGGATTCTCTCCAGGCCCCAGCTCTAAATCCTCTAAACCAAACCTCTGCCATCCAGACAGCCAAAGAAATGCAACCTAAGCCCTAAAGCTGCTGCTTACACCTAGCCCCGGAGCGATTCTCCCAGTATGCCCAACCGGCATCGCCAGAGCTGCCCCTTGTACCTCACTCTGTGACACCATTACTGTTATTTTAGGATTTTGTTAAACAACACCATGGCCCCATGTGCTGCTCCAGCCCCCTCCATGCCCAGTGGAACTTTTAGGTTCCCGTTCAAAGCTCTCATCATCTCCCTGTGGAGGGGTTTTCTATGGGGTTGGGAAGGGGTGTGGGACCGGATTTCCCGATGGAGATCAGTTCATCGTAATCCCACCCTAGGAAAAACATCTCCCTCCTGTCCAGTTTCTATCTCTTGTGGTTTCGTGCCCTGGCAGCAGCGTGGGGAAGGTGGTGATTGTGGGATGACCATCTCTGCATCTCATTCAAACCGGGTGTAGGGTTCAGTGAGCTCTGTGGGTCACGAGATAAAGCCAAGAGGAAGGTTCTGTGTCTCTTTTTCTCATCCAGTCCTTCTTAAAGTTCCGCCTTAAATCCTTCTGCCCCTGGCCTTAGAGAGGAAAAATCCCTGTAAAAGGGTAACAGTC
Source organism: Phoeniculus purpureus (assembly GCA_028565055.1). NCBI lineage: Eukaryota > Metazoa > Chordata > Aves > Bucerotiformes > Phoeniculidae > Phoeniculus > Phoeniculus purpureus. The sequence continues at coordinate 14,877 of JAOXOE010064718.1, forward strand.
CTCTCGGCAGGGCTGTGGACACAGCGGAGCGGGGCTGAGTCCAGTGAGAAGGGGTGGAAACCCAATCCCTTTGGTGAGTGGGGGTGAGGCATTAGTGGAGCTGCAGGGACCAGCACACAGCAGGAAGGGAAAAGCTTGTGAGGTGGGAGAGGGGCAGCCCTGGTGTGTCAAGCAGCGTTGGGGTGGGGACCCAGCAAAAACCCACGGGCTGAGAAAGCAGCAAAACCCCACCCTCTGAAAGTCTATGCATAACGAGACATTAAAATATCTGTACGAATACATATCTGTATATCTAGATAGAAAGTGAGGATAGAAACAAATAAAATATAAATAATAAATAAAAATAGATCAAATAAATCAACAAAAATAGAATAGATCTGATACTCTAAATAGCAAAATATATAAAATAGATATTGAAAATGTATAGGAAAATATATTAAAAAATTTTTAAATATATAGAAACTCTATCTCTATATAAAGCTGTATAAAAATACATATGTATATAAATATATACAGCAAAAATAGAAATAAAACAAATAAAATAGAAATAAAATATAAAGAAAATATATTAAAATAAAATAAATAATCAAACGTATATAAAATATCTGCAACAAATACATATGTAAAATACATACTATATAAAAACATATAAAAATATATTAAAAGTATTTATAGCAATCTGTAAATATTTTTATATGTATATATAAGTACAACATAAAATTAGAAAAGATAGTCAAAATAAACTATCAATAAAGCCCACGTAAAGATAAAACAGATTAACTAAATAAAAAGAAAATATTTCTACAAAATGTATAAAACAGAAAACATATAGAATATATAAAAATACATATAAAATATATTAAATACAGGAAGTATATTAAAATGCACATGAAACTCTGCAAAAATATATATATATGCTTTTACGTATACGCTTTTAATGGGGGTGATTCATACATAATTTCTTGTCTATCTAGACTTTTCTACGTAAATATAAATACCTATAAGGGAAGAAGCCCAGGCAGTGCAATGAGAGCCCTGCCTGTGGTTTGCAATTCCCGACTTGGCTCATGCCAAAGGAATTTCCAGGCCTGGTTTAGCTCTGATTCAGCAGAGCTGTTGGGGTGTGGTGGGTGCAGTGGGGCTGCGGGGCTGCCACAGCCCCTGACCCCGTAGGGGTCTCCCTGGGAGGAGCCCCTTATGGGGAGCCAGGGGCTGCTCAGGGAGGCTGAGTGGTTCCTTCTCCAGACTCCTTCCTGCTGGAAATCAGGCTGGTGCCTTCACAAGGAGGGGCGTGTGTGGTGTTTGTGGGTCTGGCCCCTATTGTCGGCACAGTGAGGTGCGAAGCCAAGCCCTAGAGATGGCTCCTGTACGTTTCACAGACTCACTGGCTGGGGACTTTTGCTGTGAGCACAGCCCTTTGTAGCCACCAGAGAATCCCCACAGTGAGGTGGATCTTCCAGGGTCAACAGCCCAGCTCTGCTGTTGGGGTCTGTCCCTGGGAGAAACCACCCCGGGAGTCAACAGGTCAGAGCAAGTGGCAGGGAGCAGTGGCCACTGTGGTGTCCCAGTGCTGGGCACTGGAGATGCTGGTTTCTCCAGGCAGTAGTAGGAAGGGAAATATGTGGTGAAGCCAATTATCACCCCAGTGAGTCACTTGAACGGCTGGGAATTTTTTTCCATGGCTAAGAGTTCCCAGAAACAGGCTGAGAGCTCTGTCTGAGGGGGCTCAGAGAGAATCTAGGGATGAGTGAAGCAAAGCCAGGGGCTCAGCGGGTCCCCTCAGCCAGAGAAACCCTAAAGGTCTCCGGGCAGAGGGGGGTCTGGTGGTGTTCCCTGCACCCCAGACAACCTGTCACCCTTTGGCCCCCAACATTGGCTGCAATTTGTCATCAACCTAGATAAACCTTCGGTGTAGGAGGGTACAGCAGAGGGGCCACACAGACTGTTGGGGGCTCAGGGTTGGTGCTAGGATGCACCACTGGAGGTTATTGTCCTTCCACCTACATCTGGCCTGTCTGCAACGAGCATCCTTCTCCATCCCAGGGTCCAGGTCTGGGATCCCTCTCTCTCTGGGAGGGGTTATGTGGGGACACTGGTGCACCCCGGGGGGGGTTCCACTGTGGGACACACCACAGCTTTGATCTAGCTCCTCACAAGTTTGATTTAAAGCTCATGAGCTTCTTCCGAAACATTTTTCAGCCTAATTATTGCTCAAGATAAAAGGGAAACCAAACCCCAAAACCTCCTCTGAACTCCTTGCTTTTAAGGGAAAGGTTGGGCTGGCTCTGTGGCCACAGGTTGATGCCCCACAGCCAGCAGGACTGCATCCAGCCTCCCACAGCACCCGCACACGACACAGCCCCTGGCCGCATGCTCCCCCCACTGCCCTTTCCCCATTACACTCCATCTCAGGATTACTGTGGGCTAATAGCATCGGGGAAGGCAGCTCCAACCCAACGTGACGAGCCCTCCTCCCCGCAGCCGCAGCACCCGGGTGTTAATGGAGCTCACCACAAGCTCTGGGGAGAAGAGCTCCCACCGCATGGTATCGCAGGCATGAGCTATGAGAGTCTCCTCCTGCCCTGTATCAAAGCCTCGCTCGCCCTTTCCTTTTCTTTCCAACCCCTGACTCTGCAGAGTCCCAAGCAGGGCCCAGACACAAGACCCCTTTGATTTGGAGCCAGGTCTGCCTTGATCCCCGATCCTTTTCAGCTGCCGCCACCATCTGCCCTGTGGTTCTTTATCAGACGTTGTACTGAAGCACAGATAAGCGATGGGATACGCGGGGAGGCTCCAGCCCTGCCTGCAACCTCTCAGACACGCCGGAGGGACCAGCCAGAGCCTGGTCCTCCCTGGCTCCCCAGCCCCGCTTAGGAGCCTGTGTGTCTCCCCAAGACAGAGCACTCGTTCATGCATCGACACGTGATGGGCACGGCTGTGCCCCACAGACATCCCCCTGCATACAGGGGTGACGGGCTCTCTGACACATACGGTCCTCAGTGGTGGGTCCAGCACAGGGCACATGGAGCTGTGTTTTGGCTAGTAGTTGGACTTTGTCAGGGTTGCAGAGGAATGCGCTGAGTCCTTAAGACAAATGGTCTCATGAGTCTGGAAATTTGAAACGAGTCCAAGAACCATCCTCCCCCATCTGGATTTGGCACCATCCCTCCCATTTCTGTGTATGGGGCTGAGCCAGGGCCAAGCAGCCCTTAGGGGCTCTGCATGGAGTGGGATGATTCCACGGGGAAAAACTCCTCTGGACAGAGCAGAGGCAAATCCAGACATCCCATCGCTTGTTTGGAGAGGCTGGAGGACTGGGGATGGCCACAACAGCAAGGGCTGAGGTTGGGCTGCAGCTCTGCACCCTGTAAAGATGACAACGTTGGGTGACAATGGAGCACTTTGATCTTTGCGGGGCAGAACAAGAGTAACCGCACTAAGGCGACATTGTGGCACCCAGCCATGAGCTTCAGAGATGGGTATCTCTGCCCCCCTTCCCAGCTGGGAAACTGAGGCAGGAGCAGGCAGGGACTCATCCCAAATCACCTTGCAAGCCCATCGTCTCCTAAGTCTACCACTCTCCTTTCTAACCTTTCTAACCTTTCTAACCCTACTGGAGCAATTTCCCACTGTTGGGAAAGTGATAATGTTTTTAATTATTATTAATACTATTATTATTGGATTTATCAATTTTTAAATCATTATTCTTACTCCTGCTATTATTATCACTGTTGCTGCCTAGATAATCTGTCAGCACACAAGTGCCCTCCCCTTCCAGAGTGAGAAGGTCCTGCTTAGTGATGTTGTTTTCCTCTCGCTGGTACCTTCGGCTCTGACAGATCGAACGTTAATGGCACTGGGAGAGCTTCACTGCTTCTCCAGCAGACGGGTCATTCCCCCATCGGCCATCGTGCTACAAGCTCAGCTCTTCCCTCCTCCTCTCTTATGATTTGCCTCTCCTCAATTAAATTATCGGCACGCGGAGCGGCTTGTTTCCCCGGGAAGGGATGGATGTGCCCATTATCGCCTGGTCCCTCTGAGAAGGACGGTGGAGGGGGGGCGGAAACACGACATGGCCCAAGATAATTGAATGAAAATTTAATGAGCACTTGCGAGAATGCGCTCAGAGAAACGCCGATCGATCGGAGTCGACTTCCCGCTTTTAGCACCAAATGGGCTTGGGATGGAGAATCAGCTGCCCTCCGCCCGTGGCAGCCAGGACGGGACAGGACGGAAGTGACAATCCCACTGCCTCTGAAGCTCTCACAGGAGCATCTCAGCACAGGCACCATGTTCCCACAGATGTTCTGTGGGGGGACCATCATTTGTATGTCGGAAAGTCCTCCCTGCCTGACCTCAGATGTGCCCCAGAGTGAGATTTTCAGAGGAGCAGCAAAGAGAATCAAAGAATTACAGACTGTCTCAGGTTGAAAAGGACCTCAGAGATCATCTACTCCAACCCCCTGCCATGGGCAGTGATGCTTCTCAACCAGACTTGGTTGCTCCAGGCCTCATCCAACCTGGCCTTGAATATCTCCAGCAGCCACAGCCTCTCCAAGCATTCAATTCCAGAGTCTCTCCACCCTTACACTGAAGAACTTCTTCCTGAGATCTAGTCTGAACCTCCTCTCTTTCAGTTTCAAACCATTTCTCCTTGTCCTGTTGTTAGATCCCCTTGGGAAAAGTCCCTTTCCAGCCTTCCTGCAGGTTCTGTCCAGGTACTGGGAGGCAGCTCTAAGGTCGCTCTAAGTCTTCTCTTACCTGGGCTGAAAAAGCTCAGCTTCCTCAGCCTGTCTTCATAGGACAGGTACTCCAATCCTCAGATCATCTTTGTGGCCTCTGCTGGACTTGGCCCAACAGTTCTATGCCCTCCTTATGGTGGGGACAATAGAAATGGGTGCAGGATTTGAGGTGGGGTCTCACCACAGCAGAGTAAAGAGGCAGAAGTCCCTCTCTTGCTCTGCTGGACACACTTCTCCTGATGCATCTCGGGATGCAGTTGACCTTCTGGTCTGCAGGAGCTCACTGCTTGCTCATGTTGAGCTTCTCGCCAATCAAAACCCCCAAGTCTTTCTCTTGAGGGCACTCTCTGCTCTCAATCCACTCTGCAGCCAGCACCCATTATGCCTGTGACTGGCCAGACCCTGATGCTGGACCTCACACTTTTTCTTGCTGAACCCGGTGCAGTTTGCCCATGTCCCAACCAGATTTATCGTTTCTCCGGCAACTTGAACCCAGATTTTCCTGGGACCTCAGCCTAGCACCTTCCTCTGTTCAAAGCCTCAGCAGCAGCTGAGCCCTCGATGAAAAAGGGGCCAACAGCATCCATGGTGCTTCTCCCATGGAGGTCACTGGGGCAGCTCCAGGTTGACTCCTGTGGGTAAATCCTCAGTAAAACAGGTCAATTAAAAAAAATCTACCTGGAAAGACGAGGGTGAGGTTGCAGAGTCCTTTCTGGAGAAGATGGATTGAACCAGCCATCCTGGCAGGAGCGGTAACCAGGCTGCTCCCACAACCACTATGACTGTCCCCACGTCCCCAGACGACCTCGGAGCGCAGCGGGGGGTCCTTTAGGACACACATAGATGCTCTCCTGTGCACGTCCACTCTGCCCAACCTCCAGACTGTTCCCAGGTTTCAGCTGAGGTCCGCTGGGAAGTTTTGGGTTCACCCCAGATGCCACAAACAGGGACAGGACCCTGTGTTCCCCCCATGACGAGCACCACCGTCCTACCACAGCTGCCCCGCACAAAGCAGCCCATTCTGAGCAGCTCCCAGCAGCAGTAAATATTGCATTAGCTGTGGTGGGCTGGGGCTCCGGGCTCCTCTCCAGCTTGGCAGGCTCCACTCCACGCGGATGGGGAGCGATGTGAGACGGGTGCAGAGCAGCCAGGGCAGAAACCAGCCCTGGGCACCAGATTGCCTCCTCTCCACTCTCAGCCAGCACAACCCGCATGTGACCTGTGGCTCTGGCGGAGTTATAATTTTCCTCTCGGTGCAAGGAGGAAGAAAAATAGGAAAAAAGGAAAAATAAAGAGAACTTTCTGTGGACCAAGACATGCAGGAGTCAGAGCCAGAACAGCGCTGGTCTGAAAAGGGCTTTTTGCACCAACAGGCGATGCTCTGGGGTTTTGCCGTGGTGATTTTGAAACTTTCCGGAATTTGTCAGGGTTTTGTTTCTCTGCTTGCTGGGAAAGGTCACGGCTCCCCACGCGGGGGGCTGAGCTCAGCGTTCCCACACAGCCCAGCCGATCCGGCTGCCCGCGCTCGCTCGCTGCAGGGCCACGGGGCACCAGGAGTGCAGGACGATGGAGGCATTAGGGGATCACACCACCAACAAATCCCACGTGCAAAGGACAAAATTTATCGGGATGAAATAAATCCAAGGTGGTCCTTCCCAAACCGCCTGGCTGAGCTAGTTCCCGGCCCTGACTCTGGCGTTTCCCTGCTCCATTCTGCGCACAACAGCTCTTTTGTTAGATTTCACATCCTGAAAGAATTTAATAGCATTTTTATTTTTAATCCATCACATGTGTTTGGTTTGGACCCCAGTGACGGGGCCGCTCTGCTCTCAGGCGGCGCTTTTCCAGCGTCACTATATTTCTCATGACTTAACCTGTTGACAGGGACTGGACGTGTCCAGGCTCCGTTACCGCACCACGACCTCACAGCTCCTCTGCAGCCCAGTGAGCGGATAGGATGGTTGGGGGGTTTTGTGGAGGATGTGAGGAGGGGAAACGCCACCCCCTCTATTTTTGTTTTCAGAAGGCGTTTGGCGTAGACCTGCACTTCTGCAAGCCAGAAGCCCATAAAAACAAACAGTAGCACATAAAAATGTTGGGGTTTTTTTGTTGAGAAGGAAGCAGCGTTCTTTCAAGCTTGGGACAATGGGGAGCAGCAGCACTAATGTCCCCATATTGCCATAACTCAACTGAGCCCTGCGGAGTGGGGCAGCCGAGGGCTGAGATGTGGCCACGGCATGCTCAAGCACAGAGTTAACTTTCAGACTGTGCTGAAGCCTCTCTTCATCCAAAGAGCATTCGCTCCAAGGTGACGTATCCTAAGCTCCCATTGCCTTTCCCGGGGCTCAGGCGGGAGGAGGACGCGGGCGCTGGGCTGCACAGCAGCCGTGGATTGCATCAGCGGGTTTATGAACGGGACTGGGAGGCTCTGCGGGCGCCCAGCCTGCCTTCGGGCTTCCGCGTGCTGCTGCTGCTGCGCCTTTGAGCACATCTGGATCCTCTAATCCTTTGGGCGGCAAAGAGAAACGCGCCGGCGCGAGCTCACACCCCCGGGAAGTGCCTTTGTGCGAGCCCTCAGAAGTGCCCGATCTCAAATTTGTGGGTTGCAGCTCTAATGGACTCCAGACGTTGTTTTGCACAGGGGATACAGTTCAGTTTGCTCCACAGCCACCCTGAGCAGGACATGGGCAGCGCGGGCTGAGGGCTGGGCTGGCAGAGACCCCTGACTACTGGATCCTAGATCCGCCGACCCTGGCCAACCAGCAGCCCCAGACTTAGACTGGTTGGTGGCTCCCAAGAGACAGTGAGAAATCCCACTTGAGATAGCCAAGCAATTGACAGTGGGGCTCAGCCTCGGTGCAGCTGCAGCCAGGATACACAGGCTGCCCCCAGGGTCACTTCTGCGCACTGGGATCTCTGGTGGTTTGATTTAGGTGCAAGTTTTTATGGGGCACCAGGCTGTTCTGGGATCATTATTTCTCAATCCAGGTGATGATTTGGTTTCAATCCAAGCTGGCCAAGGTGGGTATAGCAGCTCATCATCCTCAGGGCGAGTGGTCAGACGCTGATCAAGGCTGCAAATGAGCTGGGCACTCTTTATAAAAACGCATTTATTTGAGCTTCTCAGTTGTAAACAACAGGACTTTCATCCCCCCTGTTCTGATTGCAGCCTGGTTAGCTGGGGTCTGCAGGTGCTCACTGGGCTTGGTGGCTGGTTGCGTTGTGGAGCATCACAGTGAGCTGCTGTCTCTGGCTACCGGGATCTGGCTGTCTCTGAAGTTTTTGTTTGATTAATATAGGAAACCAAGGGCGGAATGAGGTCCCACATGCTCAAGTTTGGACTGTAAGTTAAGGCAAGCTTTGGAAGACCTTCTTTTTCAAAGACATCAGGGCCAAATCCAGATCCTCAGCTCTCCTGGGAATGTGGACAGAAGGGGCGGCAGGACATACCCCCTCCAGCAGCAAGGAACCAGAGGCTTTTCCCATTTACCAGACATTAAAAGGAGGGGATCTGTGAGACTTTAGGAAGTCTGGAAGGATGCTCTTGCCTGGAGGTCATCTGGGGACAAACACTGGTGCCCCACATCATTTTATCCCCCTCCACAGAGCCGCCAAGCGAGTTGTGCCAAGACACCATGGGCTCCTTGTTACAGCAACCTTGAGACTGCCCGGTAGCCCAGCTTGGGATGGCTTCTGGGTTTGGGGGTTGGGTGGTTTTCTTTTGATACCGGAGTCAAAATTAATCATCTGACAAATCCAGGCTTTGTCGCAGATTTGCAATAAAGCCCCAAAGTGGAGGAAAATTCTGTGCTGGGAGGTGTCCAAGGACGCCGTGTTGCACACGGAGCACGTTCAGCTAATGGATTTATTTTGTCGCTGAGGACGGGATCCTTCTGAGCTGGTTGCTGGGCTGGGGCTGCACAAACTCGGGCCACTCCCTGAGAATAAACCTGGCTGGATAAACTGTGAAGAACTGAGAGACAAACATCCCATTCACCAGCCCTCCTGGAAAACCTCGTCAGGATAAAAGTGCTGCCAAAGCCACTGCAGCAAAGGCATCTCCCTCCAGTATGGGCAAGGAGAAGCTCAGAGGTCAGGGCTGGGCTGGGAGAAGGGGATGGGAGCGATTCAGCTCCATGGAGCTGTGGGAAACCTCTTGGCTTGGTGCTAATGTCCATGGGGACAATCCCCCAGTGTGATGCTCTGGCCCCTGACCATAGGGAAATGGCAACAATGCTTCTGCTCTGGGGAGCCTTGAGGAAAAACTGGAGCTTTGTGTGCAAAAGATGCCTTCAGTATGGAGAGAAACAGGACTGCTGGTGGGAAATAGAGAGGGGACTGAGGCTGCTTTGTGCAGAGCGAGTGTACCCTCATTGCTCTGGGGATGTAGCACTGGGACATACTGGGAGCGTGTTGGAGAGAGATGAGTTGTACTGGTTGGTTGTGGGACCAACCCCTGCTTTGCAAAGCAGAGCTCCCAGTCATGCCTGCACACCTGTGCACCCCCGTGACAACCCCACACCCAGCCCCGCATGCTGGGGCCCGCACCCTTCTTTGTGCTGTGTGATTTTCCACTGAAACCACTCACTCAGCCCAGATCCCAAACTGCTGCAAATCCTGGCCTGACCTGACCTGGTTCAGCCAAACCAGCTCAACCAGCCTAATTCAACAGCAGGAGTGGGAAGGTCACTTCCATGCAAGTCCAGAGCTGCCCTGGTCCAGCCACCCCAGGGCAGGAAGATCCATGTGGGATGCGGTTCAGGGCAGGATGCTGCCAGGGATGCTGCACTCCATTGCTCACTGGTCCCATGCTCTGCTGAGTCTGGAATAACTTTCTTACCTGGGGAGAAGCAGTCCCAAAGCATCCAACCCGCTGTTACTGCAAAAATCCCTGTCCTGCAAGTAGAGTCCACTCAGGTGCTGGAGCATCTCAAGGAGAAAGTGTGGGATCCAGATGCCAGGAGCAGCATTTGCTTAGTTTTAAATATAAGGTGCATGAAAAAAAAAAGAAGTCCAAGCAGAGACCATTTATTGGTTTTAATGAAAATAATATGTTGCCTCGAACGAGGATGTTAATTAAAAGGCACCCGCTGCTGTTTATCGCTGGCTGAGTCTTTGGCAGCAGTAAAGAGAGAAACCAGCCGCGCAGCTCATGCCAAAACCTCCCCGCGGGGCCGGTGGCTGGTGCTGTGAGCGGGATGCGGGGCAGCAGAGTTCCCGCTCATCTCGGCTCAGAGGGAGCAGCTCTGAAAATAAACTCTTGTGAAAGCCTGGCCAGTGATGCTGCTGGAAAAGGGGGGCTAAAGCTGGCAGCACAGCCCGCCTCGGCTCCACTCCAGCCAGCCCAGTCGCTGGCAGCGCCCGGGTGTGGGCAAATCCCGCTCCGGTTGCCCTGTTTGCTGAATAATTTCACACAATAGCATCCTTTCTGGAGAAGGATTTTGGTGTGTTTTCTCGTCTCCTTCTTACGCAGGAGACCATTGTGCAGACAACGAGGCACCGTGCGAGTGAAAAAAAAACTTGCAGCATCTTGCCTGGAGGCAGCAAATTTAAAAGCAAAATTAGATTCTTAAGGCCCCGTGGAAAGTCACGGAACCTGCCATGCAAGGTCTGCTGGCACAGAGGCAGGGACGCGGCATGAAATCCCCTGAGTGAACGCTCTGTTCTTCTGATAGGGATCCAGCAAGCAGAGGCGCTGGGCTCGGCAGCAAGGCAGAGCTTCTGAGGTGTTGGGTTTGGGCTGTGTGTGTCTGGAGAAGGAAGATGGTTTTTGGCTTGTGCAGCATCCCACTCACTTACTGGTAGCACTCGCTCGCTGGGGTTTCTGCTCATCCCCTATTACTGGCCCTGCATGGCATCTCCTCCCTCTGCAAAACCCTTTGCGAGGTTTGTAAGGGGATTTTCCCCACCCCTCCACAGTCTTCAGCAGCCCTTGAGCATTGTGCTCATCTTTTTCCACCAGAATTGGTTTCTAATGAGAGATGGGGGGTCAAACCCTGAGTCCACTCCAACCCTCAGAATTACAGAATGTTAAGGGTTGGAAGGGACCTTGAAAGATCATCTAGTCCAACCTCCCTGCCAGAGCAGGACCACCTAGAGTAGGTCACAGAGAAAAGCTAGAAGAGCTTTGGTTTCCTCCCAATCTGCATCTTCCCCCACCTCATACCACATGCTTTGTCACCTAAGAACCCAATTCTCACCATGGGAAGGGAGTATTTGAGCACAGAACTGGGCTCCTTGTCTGCCCACAGAAGGTCTCACATCTCAGTGCTCTCCAGGAACGTGGGCTGAAGCTGAGGAGCTGCAGCCTGTGGCTGGGCTGTGTTGGGTTGCTTTATTGAGCAATAATCTATCAAGAGTGCTTCTGTGGGCTTTGGCCTACTTAATGCAGAGCTTGGGGCTAAAAGCGATGTGAAAGCCAAGATCGACCCATTACTGGAGGTAATTCCTATAATTTTCTATTAGATTACTGGTATGAGATGTCTAGAAGCCTCGCAGAGGTTTTTGAAACATCTGAGCTTTTTTCTGCTCTCCCTTTTGGTGTTAACTCTTGCACAGCCCATCCGTGGATGCTCCTTTCTGGGGGTACCATGTGCTCACGACCCCACCCCCCCCAGAGCAGGGGCAGTGGGGGCAGGAGGGGACATGACCGATGTGTCCATGGCAGAGCCCTGGGGTCCGCTGTGTCAATGTGTAAATGGTGCTTGGGAGACTTTGCAACCAACGGTTAGACGTTTACTCCTGTATTTGTCAAAGGTACCTCCCCAAGCTCCCAGTAAACACCATCAAGATCCACCTCTCCTCTGCAGGGACCTCCTGAGGCAGATCCTGACGTCCCCAAGGCTCGTGGCAGGGATGGCCACGTTACTCTGGTCCATGGCAGCGGGATGCCCAGGACTTGCCCATCAGATGGTGGCACATTGGTGTAGTTGGAGAAGAAAGAGTGAGTACAGCCGTTCACCTGTATCGACCCCGGTTCTTGCCAGGTTCAACCACATCAAAGAGCCTGTGCGGATTACTCAGAACTCGAGTCGGGCTGTGTGTGGCGGCGGCGGCGGGTGGGCAGGGAGGCTTCGCAGGGCTGGTCTCGCAACCTGCCCATGGGCACGCCGAAAAAAATGCATTGAAGTATTTGGTTAGAAAATGGGTTTGGGGTTAGAGAAGGGGTTTTACTGTTTTATTTTATTTTATTTCTTTTTTCCCCTGGGTCTGCAAGCCAGTTGTGAGTCATCTCCCAGCTCTCCTCAGTGAGAGATCTTGAAGCGCTTTAGAAAAAATAATAATAAATAAAGACAAAGCAAAACACGTCTGTTGTTTTAATCACAGCTCGATTTCACAAGACGTAGCTGGTCTGGGCTGTGATGCAACCCTGTCTGCTGCTTCCAAGTCACACATGCGGATTGCGATGTCTCCGCTGAGATCGTTTAGCAGGCTGGCAAAGCTGCTCCACATGCACCCCCAAACCCCCCAGGGACCTTCTGTCCTGTCCATCTGGGAGCACACAAGAGCACACGATGAGCAGAACTTCTTGCTTCAATTCATTCCTTTTTGGGATGGTCCAGGCTGTTGCTGTTTGTACTGAAACCAGCAGGAGTGCAACCCACTGCTCAGCAAGGTAATGGTGTTGCTGGACACTAGCAACCCAAGGGCCAAGTGCTGTAGGAGCCAGAGCAGCATGGCCACAGGCAGCTTGTCTTCTCCTCTGGATTAGTCCCTGCTGTGCAAAGGCTGCCCAGAGACATTGTGGGGTCTCCTGCTCTGGAGATATTTCAAACCCACCTGGATGTGTTCCTGTGGGATCTGCTCTTAAGGGATCCTGTTCTAGTATGGAAGTTGGACTGGATGAACTTCATAGGCTCCTTCCAACCTCACCGGTCTGTAACTCTGAGATGATTCTGTGAAGGTTAAGGTGTGACTTCTTTCACAACCATGGGATGTTGGTGATGTGCAGCCATGGGAGTTTCTGACAGAAAACAACAATCTTTCTTTGCCCAGGGGGCAAAGTCTAGAGTAGGGGCACAGCTAGCAGGGTTTGTGTGCTCCGGGAGGGCTCTGGTGAAAGACCCAACAGCGAGCAGCTCCAGGGCACAGACAGGCAGTGAGAGGAGCCTGGCATGAGGAGCTGGAGCTGTAATTTCCTTCTGCAGCAGCTAAGCCCAGGCAGTTCCTTTGTCAGAGTTGTTGGGATTTTCATTCAATTCCTTCCATTTAATAAAGCAAAAAAAAGAGTCACACTCCTGCTCTGCTCCATTCTTCCTGCCACCCTTCCAAAAACCAAGCATTCCCCCCGAAATTGTGGGGTAAGGGGGTGTATTTATGATCTGAGAGAACATCAACCACAATGTGGTTTCTAAGTCTGGGGCTTTGATGAGCACCTCTGGACTTCCACTATATAAACGAGCCGTTGGGCACTGTTCTGCTGCGAGGTTGGCTATTCGATCTGAAGGTGATTTTTCCATCACTGAGAAACACCCAGGGATGGAAAGTGGTGTTGGGCTCTTCCATGTGTTGCCGATTACCACGTGTATTGTTCAGAAACAAGCTCCTTGCACACGGCCAGGCAGGAAAAAGCTGCTGGGAAGCACCACAGGCATGAGTGACCCATGGAGCCCTTTCCCTCCTTGGAGATCTGGAGCTGGATGTCCAAAGGATGCATGAGCTCCAATGGGCACCAGCTCCAAACCTAGTGGGAAGAGTGGGGCGAATCTTGTCAGTCCCTTCCCTCCCACTGTGCTGGGCTCAAGCTCTTACAGCACACCTTTTCCTGAGAAACTATAGGTTTTCAGTGTCTCTAAACATGAGCTCTCAAAATCTGCCTCTCTAGGACACGTAGAAAACTCAGACTGGAAATATGCGTGCCTTATGGAAATACGAAACCTTGCATTTCCCAGATAATGGATTTCCTTCAGACCCAATGCTCACACGGGCACCTGCTTCACTCGTACCAAACCCAGAGCTTTCCTTACTCAAGCAGATCAACCCAGGAATCCTACCTGGAGGATGTGGAGCCCCCAGGGGACCCTGCTCTGCTGCCCAGCAACATGGTGGCCTCAGACGCAGTGTCCTGAGCAGGGAAAGCTGGTGCTAAAAGCCTCTCAGCATGTTTTGGGGCTACATACAGTCCCACAAGGGAGCCACACTGCCCCATCTTACAAATGGGGCCGCTGAGGCCAAAGCAAAGGCTGGAAGGGATGGTGGGATATGGCAGGGGCTGGGGTCCTTTTGGGAATAGGGAGGTGGGCAGCAGGAGGCTGGCACATAGGTTTGGTTCCTGAGGGGCAGGCAGGACCCTCTTCCCATGGAGAAGGGCTGGTCCCATTCTCCTGTGGAATCCCACAGCTATAAAATGCTGCAGCCAGGCTCAGTTTGTGCTTATTGGGGTGTCTGTGATGGTTCTGCGAAGAGAAGGGATTTGTGCACCTGCTATCAGGCTGAGGAGCTGCTTGAGCCTCCCTTCTTTCAAATGAAACCAATGCTGCAGAGCAGTAGGGTGTGGCTGCTTCTTCTGGGGGTTGGGTGTCAAAGCAAGGAGCTGATGAAAAAGGGGCATCTCCTTTGGAAGAAAGAAGCTGGTGCTCTCAGCAGCTGTATGAGTTGGTTTAGGATCTTGGAGTGGGATTTACTTTCTGGTCCAGAAGCCTGGAGGGGTCTGAGGAGCCTCTGTGGTCTGTGTGTGGACACTTTGCTAGGAGATAGATGTGCCTGTACCCTGTGGTGGTATAAAAATATGTGCTTGTGTGTGTGTACAGAGGGGTTTGGAAACCAGAGGGCAGGTCCTCTGAGGCTGATGTCAACTATGAGCTTTAAGAGAGACGCTTTGGTGGAAAGAGGACAAGATCCTGCACAGGAGGGACAGGGTAAAGTTATCAAATATATCTTCAAGCTCCCTGTGTGCTACTACTCTCATGAAGTTAGTTGCTTTGGGATGGTGGTGTTGAGCAGCCACTGCTACAGGAGGGCAAACAGACAATTTCCTTGCCAGGCTGCAAGAGCATTAGTCCCACTAGCCTCTTGGCTGCTGGAAAGGGAAGAGAAAAGGCTGAGGTTCTGCTCCAGCAGGAGGGTGAAGCAGCTTGTGAGAAGGTCCTTGCTTAGACCCCAGGAGAGACATGGTCACAGCTGGATGAAACAAATCCACAGCCAAAGAGGCTAAGGAGGACCAAGTGGCATCAGGCTTTGATCTGAACATAGGAGGTTCCATATAAATATCAGAAGAATCTTCTTCACAGTGAGGGTGACAGAGCATTGGAACAGGCTGCCCAGGGGGGTTGTGGAGTCTCCTACTCAGGAGACGTTTAAAACCCTCCTGGATGTGTTCCTGTGCAACTTGGTCTAGGTGATCCTGCTGTGGCAGGGGGATTGGACTAGATGTCGAGGTCCCTTCCAATTCCTAATAATTCTATGAATCTATGATTCTATGGTAGTTTTTAATTAACTCTTACGAATACTGAAACCACCAGAAAGACCTGATTTTTGTCTTTCCAAGCCTCAATATAAAAAGCTTGTTTTTCAATCCAGTTTTGATTTTATATAACATGTTCCTGTCTCGTGTATCCTACAATTACCAACAACTCTCAGTTGTCAAATGCATAACAGCTCTTGCAGTAATGCCGTAAATAAGGCTAGTGATTCCCAAACTGCCTAGTAATTTACAGCTTTACTTATCTGACTGTACCATTTGTATGGTTAGCTAGTGGTTTATATATACAAGGGTTGCTGAAGAGCTCTTCTAGGCATAAATTCAAGAACTGCTTGCAATATTAACAGATTTTGAAGCTAAAAATGAATTATTCCAAATGGAAGACCAAAACCTGATCGAATGAATTACAAAGAGGTCTGCATGCAATGTTAGCATTGCAAAATAAGAACAGATGCACACCTTTGGCGTTGGAAATAATTCTTTCCATAATTTCATGTTTCACTGCAGGGAACAGAGTTAAACTTTGTGTGTTTTTCCAGGTGACTGAAAATACCTGATTTGCTTCTAAGTCCTTGTGAGCTGATACTTCATAGATCACTGAAATTGTCTTACTTGAAATATTCAAATATAAACCAGGAATGCCATGCGTTCTTTTACTTTAGACATTAACATGCATCTCTTTGACACAGTCCCTCATCAACACACAGTGCCAAAGAAAAGTTTCACTGATTACACTGTGAGCTCACTGAGTCAGACACTGTGTTTTTATTACATATGGTAGAGCGCACAGGTCTGTCATCAGGTGTCTCTAGTTGTAGCCCAATGTAAACAGAAAACAGAATAAATGCAAAGGTGACATTCAGATAACATAACAACCTTCCCATAACTTGATGTTCTGCTGGCAGTAGAGGTTTTTCAAGAGGATTTGCAGAAGATTGGTCGAAGTTAAAATGAAGTTAGAGGCTTTCAAAGGTTTGATTAAGCAGAAAGAAGTAAGAC
>JAOXOE010064729.1:1452-31031 GCA_028565055.1 Phoeniculus purpureus
GAAACTGTTTTAGTCCGTATTGCTTGGTGAGTTAATTCTTTTCTGTATCTCTTTTCTAAAGGAACAACACAAACTTTAAGAGCTTCTTATTGGCACAACACCAAAATCTAAAGATTTTTAGATCAAGAACCCACTGTCCAATTATCACAGTGAATGTATTTTATTCATCTTTTCATCTCTGTAGGGTTTACTACTGTTGCATTCCACACACACCATGCAGTGGGTCTTTAGTTGATTCAGATGATTAGCATTATGACTTAGATGTGTAGCTGTTTAAATTGTGTAGTGCAGGACCACAAGAATCCTCCCAAGACTAACCTAGGACAACCTTTCTCATGTTTAAAATAGGTGGGCTTGGATCATTTCTCCACTTACTCAGCTGCCATTCCAGCAATCTTGTTGATGTATTAGAACTGGATAGAGTAGTTAAAGTTAATTGTGGAAGCACAAAAACTAATTTTAATACCAGTGGCAAAATGTGTTTTAATAGAATGTTGCTGCTAGTTTATGCAGCTAATAATACTTCAATGCAATGGTGGTGACAGCTGTTATTACCATGCTGCTTATAACAATAAATTCTGTCATAACTGGTTTATCATTGACCTCCAACACACAGTTTCATCATGTAGTAGCGTGAATGGCCTTTGCAGCAGAAGCTGCATTCAAATTCAGAAGCAATAACGTTTAAATACAAATCTTGAGTCTTTGAGAGTCAATTCTTCCTTTCACCACACCTGATTTGAAGATGTTTCAATCTACTAATTTGACTGCTGCTTCTTCCAATAAAAAGTTTGCTAATTTACCCCTTAATTTTATAAGGCAAAGATTTTTGTGAGTATCTACTGCCATCAAGTATTATGTCAATTCTCTGAACAAAAGTTAGGATCACATTTGTCCTCACAAAAATGTCACCATCAATGTTAACATCCACTTATTAATGGAATTATTTTTCCTTTAATAGAGAAAGAAAAAGGGAAAGCAAAACCTCCTTTAAGCATCAGGACTAACCAAGGAAAATATGAGAAAAAGAATATTAAAAGAATTAGCTAAGTCACAGACTTGGGTACTCTGCAGATCAATCAGGAGCTCCGTTGAGAGGCCCGTGGATTTTTATGCTAACATACAATAAGTACACTACTACTTTTCTTCTTGCAATGTTAGACATACTATTCTAGCCAACATAAAGCAAAATCTCTTGAAGGTGAAACACTTTTGTACACAACGTTATACATTTCCACCAGCAGAAGTTCATATAAAACTTTGAAATAAGAGGTCTCAAGTAGCGAAAATATTTAGACAGGTGCTTTAAAATCTAATCCCATTAACATCAATGCTGTGTAAACCGTTATACCATGATGTCTATTTCTCAGACATGCAGGTTTCTAATGAGTCATCTTTTTCTAACTTTTATTTATATTTGGATTTTAAATGTTTCTGTGGCTATGAAGAAGCCGCTGATACTTTTACCATTGTGCCATCAGAGAGTAACTTATCCCTCCTGTTAAACAGCAGGACAATTACTTCATCTGAACAGTAATTTAATGTATAGGGTAACTACCCTTTGTATTACTTGGAAAGGTAAGCATGTGCTGGGAGACCTTCCAATGTACAACTTGACTTGGCGGAGATTCTGATTCAGTGGCTGGATCGCAAGCCTTGGTCCACAAGAATTTAGGGGATAGACAAAGAAGTATAGAAGTTAAGCAAATAATAACACGTAAGTATGAAAGTTGGTTGGTTGTTCTTTTTATAAAGGTAGATAAATTTGCAAAATTCGGTTCCATAAATTTTCAGCATGTCACTGTGCTCAAACCAAAATCCTCACAATTAAGCTAAATAGATGGATGTAGTGGTGCATTTACTGCTTTGGTTGGATGTGAGACTTCAAAACTGCAGATACGGGAGGATTTCTTGCAGCGCAGCAAGCAAGACTTTGTTTCTTCTCAGAAACTCTTTAATACGTGACAGAACACTCCAGTTTTAACAAAAGTGTAACTTTGAAATACATTTTTCTTTCTTCTTCTTTGTTTAGCAAGTGAAAATAATAATGAGGTTGAACAAAGCGTATTTATCTTGTCAAATGCTAAGTGGCTGAAGTGGAAATGTACAAAAATGTACAGAATGTCCTAAGAGAAGAAGAAATTAAGTATAAAACTACTAATTGCTATGAATTCATGCTGAACAATTCAAGCAATTTTAGAAATGCTTTGCTTCTACTCAACTGCCACAAGAGACTGTTTTCTAGTCTTCTTGTTTGCTATTCTGCTTTTTTCACTTTTTTGCTTCCTCCTAGGTATTTGCAGGTATTTCTAAATCCTATTCTACCCCTTATGGTTTCTTTTTGGTCATTTCATGCTTGAATCTGAGAGAGATCTAATCTTTCACAAAAGGAGTTTCAAATTCAATTTTCACCTTATAATGACTTTCATAATTACTTTAGATTTACCAGTGTAAAACATAAATTTTATACTGAAAGAAAATAAGTCAACATGTACCAGCTTATCTAAAATGAAGAGGAGACAAGGGAGCCACCAACAAGGCATTGAGTACTCTATCAGAAACATCCAGGACATCTGCCTGCTTGGAAGGCTCCAAGATAAGGAAAGTGAAACCAACATATATGGTAGAGGTAAAGGAAATTGAAACCACCACATTGAAGCCTCTTGTTCTCTGAACACACAGTAAAATGTAGGCACTCTACCACTTTAACTGGAAATGAAGGATTAGTCAGCTAATCAGCTTCAGGATAAGGATCACTGGCTGATTGGCTGATCAGATCTAGGACCAAGATTAACTCATTAATTTAGCCAATGCGCTAATAAGACAAAATTTAAAAATTCACATTAAAAAAAACCCAAGAAGGGTTCAAAACCGCTTAGAAAGTAACAAGCAAAAACCAGTGCTGGCTGAATTTTGGAATAGAAACCCCAAAACTCATTTAATTCATGCACCAAAACAACTGCAACACCAAAAAAATCCAAAACCATACCGAGATTGATCACTCGTTCTTACGTGACTGGGCCAAGCTCTGTTATCTCTCCACTCTCAGGTTAAAAAAACCTCCAGCAGTTCTTTTCCTTGTGGAAATGAGGTGTCCACAGTTCAGTCTAGCTTCCCCATTGTCAGAGCAAGCACTTCCTTTAATGGTAAGTTCTTTGCTCCACGTTCTCAAAACTGATCCCCTGCTCCAGCACTTCATCATCCATTAGCTACAGAAGAGACTCTCTTCCTGTATTTCACTGCATCATGGGTTTGCAAGCACACTTCTCCTCCACTGATCTCTGAAGTTCCAAACATCTGCTTTTACCTCTATCACCGTACTTCAAAGCACAAGATGGATCCTAACCATGTGCTCAACTCCCATGCCACATGCTTTATCTCCAAAGAAACTCCACACACAGAAAACAGTGGTTCTTCCCCTCACTCAGATATGCTTGTTTGCATATTTGGCATCAAAAGATGGGCCACAGCTAAAGACTCAGAATTCCAAGCTGCTTTTCAAGGTGCCACAGCAGCTAACTAATCCATCACGCTAAGATCCGTCAAATTTCAAAACTATAAGTAGTCACAAGTAGAAACATGAATATGCTGACTGTGCTAATTTGACTTTCAACAAGATCATCAGAAGACTAGTTAGCTCACAGACCTCTTTGTGTGTAAAGAGCTCTCAGCCTTTAGCAAACTCACAGTAAAAGATTCAACCTTCAGTAAAAGGTTCAATATCCTCAGCCCTGGGTGGGTATTGGCTTGCACGCTGGGTAAAAAACCCCAGATTTTGGGACACCTATGACAATGGCATATTTTTGTGGTAATAGCAGTAATTCTTACCTTAGCACTAAAAGTGGCATGCCAAAGACTGTGTTTCTAGGTTGTACAGAGGCATCAAAACTCCTACATGACTTTATGAAAAATCCCAATAGTCGATTTTTTTTAATTTCTTTTTTTTAAGAGACTTTAAAAATAGATGTGACTTTGTTTACCCAGCCTGAAAACATTGAATACCTACTGACAACCTTGTCCTTCACACTCAAAACTCACATGTAAATACAATTGCTCCCTTACCCTTCAAAACCAACTACTTAAGTAATGGAGTAGTTTCACCAACGTGGATTTTAATGATTGTACACACAAATTGATTTATACAATGATGGGGGTTTATAAAATTTGTTTAATATAAATCATTTTGGAATGAGAATGGAATACAAAGCTTTTCCTTTAAATTTAAAAACAGCAGCCTCCTATTGTTTTATGGCCATTACTGATGCATATTGAGTTAGAATATACGAAGTAGGTATATTATCTGGAATCAGCAGGACTTTCCTATGCAAGTTATTTGATCCAAAGTAGGTCAAGTTTGGTTCTTGCAGCTTAAGCCATTTCCTTTTAAATGAAAAAGTCAATATTCAATTTAAATCAGGAAAAAATATTTGTATGCACAAAAAAAGTGCTGAACATACATAATTAAAAGTAATAAAAAAAGAAGTCCTAAAGAAAGATAGCCAGTAAGATTGTGAAGTCTTTTACGTTACACTATTCAGGTTACCCATTCGCCTCAGGTCTTTGCCGGTCCATTGCTAAAGGTATAACAGCGATTGTCTTATTTAACAGACTTTAAGTAAAAGGAGAAGGAGCTTTAACAAACCTGAGTCTTGCAGAGTAATAGTAATTGCTTGCTTGTTTGTTTTTAATAGAAGTTCAAATATCTGCCTGAAGCAGCTACTCATTTGGTCTCCTCTCCAGTAAAGCACTAGCAGTACCTGTGGAGGCAAGTGTAACCGAAATTGCTAGAACTGTTCTGGATGAGAAGAGGAAATGAGATGAGAGCGTATATGAAGAGAGAACCACCATAACAGACCAGACTCTCCATTTTTCTTTTTTCTGACTGTAGGCAGCAGTGTAGTCAGAAAAGCTTGCTCCAAAAATGCTTCAAGCAGACATTTTCAGAAGAAAAAAATGTCATCTTAAGGGAAGACCACAGCTACAAATAAAAAAGTATTGTCTCTGACTGCTCTAAGGTCTTTGTTTAGTTTCTCCAGAAAGAGTTTCCTGTATCTAAAATCGCTTTCTGGGTGGAACCTGGCTGAATCATAGTTTGTGTTTTTACAAGAATTTAGGGTAAATAATTTTTTTAATATAGGTTGTTTTGTTTATTTGTTTTCTTGTCAGTTTGGGAAAATGTTTGACTAAGTCAATGATAGATTGGTAGGTCTGTTTATACACGGGTCCTGTACTCACACTCCGCACCGAGTCAGAATATTCTGTTGACATTTTGCAAATTTTGAAGCAAACATGACTAAAAAAATCTAATCCATAGAATAAAACAGCAGGAAAATTTCAATCCCCAGGGAAATAAGGACCTTACTTGTTCTCTAACCCAATATGTCTATCTTCCATCTTCATAAAGCTGTAAAACATTCAAGCAGTGCCTGCCATGCCACAACGCTGTTCTCCAGCAGGCTAGACTATGCTAGAATGATCGACCCTGCTAGCAGAGCTGGTTTCTTTGTATAAGCCTCCACCACGAACATCTTAAACTTTCAGTTGTTCTCCATCATAGAAGTCAACAAAGTGGATGAGGAAAAGACTAAGGACAGTTTTCCAGGTGAATGTAGATATACTGAGGGACTCACAGTTCCACTTCTCTACTGAGAGCTATGACCAGACTTTATTTGTTGACACCTACTACGGCTGCTGATGGACAAATTGAAGGGGGAAGATAAAGGTCTCCATACTCTTTGCTCTACAGAAAATCAGAGAAAGCAGCTGCTGTGCCCACAAGCCCATGGCCTCTCGGTGCACATGCACTTTGTGTCGGTCTTAAAGCAAGGAATAACGTTTTTACCTTTCTCTCTGTGCCACACGCACTCCTCCTCCCTTAATAATATGGTTACACAGCCACTCAGTGGTCTCTGATTTGTCAACTACTTATTTGAAAGGTGATAATTATTTTTTATGTTCTACCCACAGCAGGTGAGAATTTCTCATGTGTCCTGCACTGGCAAAGCCTTCTGTCTAAACATCACACTACTTGCTTAGTATAACACACAGCATTAGAAGTTGTGGTTTAGGGCAACTAATAATGTCTGCAGTAGAGATGATAGCTAGCATGAGTAAAATGGCAATTAAATTTATTAAATATGTAAAGTTCCAAATACATTTTATTACAAAAGACATTCAGAGCAATAACCTTTATTACTATGCGGCTAAGTGGTCCATCAATTATAATATTATAGTATTGTCCATTGATAAATCACCATCTAGAACAGGAAAAACTCTGTGATATTTATATTTTGAATTTATGATCATGAATGTGTGAGCACGAGAAAGAATGCTCTTGGGTTTACCTCCTGCCTGCAGTATCACAGCTGAATTCCACACTGGAAATTAACCACTGAGCTAATTCCCGACACTTCTGCTGCTGGTAATGCTGAATGAGGACAGACCCGTATGTTTCCATCACGAAGCAGCTCTGAAATAATTTTCAAGTGGCGTACTTGGTTTCCACTCACATTAGACTGTCACAGCAGGTGCCTCTGGCATTGCATTTAGAGATCCTCAGGGCCTGCTCTTTTTAATTTGTCTTAAAGCAGCAGTGTCAAGTTGCTCTGAATTTTGCCTGGTTGAGACAAAGATGATAAGGGTGGAAAATTGTTTAGAATTTTTTCTTGCTTCCACTAATTTCTTTGTTCTTTTACTTTGTGTACAGGGAATATGCTCTTCTGACAACAACCAGTAATGAAAGTAAAGCAGCCATCAAGGAAGTAATGCAGCTTGTAGCTCTTGTCAGTGTCTCTCCTCACGACAGGACTCAAGACAGAACCCTTATTCCCACATTTTACTACCTGACTAGGCTGTTTTGTAGTCTTTAAGAGAATCCTAGCACTGACAATCTAAAGCAACATAGTGGTTTTATAGTAGCTGAAATTCACTTGCAGAATAGATCAACATCCTTTTACATCTCTGCTGCCTGAAACTGAGACATTTGGACAAACACACACTGTCAAAGAAGCTTCATTTATTGTTTTGCTTGTAAAAAGATTCTTACTTCTCTGATTGGACATACAGATACTGCTGTATTTTATAGTCACCATCTGACTAAAGCTGATTCAGTGGCTTTTACATAGTACATTAGGCACCAGAAAGTAACTGTGCCATTGCAAGGCATATTCAGTGAACTGTCTTGGACAGGCTGTGCACTGGGTGCAGAGATGACCTTACACCACCATTCAGATGTAAGCACAAAGGCTATATTCTGAAGCCACCTTTGTGCACTGTTTGTGGTCTGAGATTTCACTGTACGTGAACTCTACAACGAGTGCACCCTATACTCATCCAAAGGGAGATGCTGGCACCATTCCCAGGAGCAGTGTAATTTGTATAGCTAAAATGCCTCAGCGTTTCCAGGAAAGCACTTCCCAGACTTCTTGAACACTTACCACATTGCTTCCTGCATCTGTTACACAGAACACTTGCAAGCGTTGTGCTGTGCCGAGGTAACCTGTTTTTCTTGTACTTCCTACAAGTAAAATGCTTGTATCTGAAGGCAATGATGCAAACATTAAACCGTTTTCTTTTGAAACCAGGAATTCCCAACTAGGATGGGAGAGGGAAGTAGGGGGGGAGGTTTTCTCCATGACATCAGAACACTCGGGAAAAGAAAGACTTATTATTCTATTACACCAATGAAAACTATAAAGAGAAACTGCCTGTTCAGAGGAATATGACTCCTGTCATATTTAACACACTTAACTCCCAGTTTAGATTTTCATCTGAAACTTGGGTTTTGACAGCCTTGCTACAGATAATAGCCAGCTTTTACTAAATGGCCAGTTGTCAAAATAAGTTTTGAGGTATCAGTGGGGTTTGGGTTGATTGAAACACATGAAAGGCAAAACAGCGTTGTCAGGGATAAAACAAATATCTCTCTTTCTGAAATTCTGCTTTTATTGTTATTATGTTGAAAATGACAAGGACGTGCAGCTATATATATGAGTGTACCAGTGTGTACATGTGTGTATATATATATTAAAAACGTATGTATATATGTTTTCTCCTTGATAAACTGGCTTGGACGAGCACACAATCCGATGGATAAAACACTGGTTGAACGGGTGGGCCAAAAGAGTGGTGGTTAATGGAATCAAATCCAGCTGGCAGCCTGTGACAACTGGTGTGTCTCAGGGCTCAGTGTTGGGACCTTCTCTGTTTAACATCTTTATTGATTTTGTTGATAAAGACACAGGCTTTATCAACATTAGTAAGTTTGCAGATGACACCAAGTCAGATGGGAGGGTTCATCTGCAAGAGGGTAGGGAGGCTCTTCAGAGAGACTTGGACAGTTTGGAGCAGTGGGCCAATGTTAATGGCATGAGCTTCAATAAGGCCAAGTTCCAGGTCCTGCACTTGAGCCACAACAACCCCATACAATGCTACAGGCTTGGGGAGATGTGGCTGGAGAGCCATGTGGCAGAGAGGGAGGTTCTAATTGAGAGGAAGATGATTATGAGCTAGCAGTGTGCCCAGGTGATCAAGAAGGCAAATGGCATCCTGGCCATTGAAATATTAGAAATAGTGTGGCCAGCAGGAGTAGGAAGGTTATCACGCCTACCATATTTGTCATTGGTGAGGCCATATCTTAAGTATTGTGTCTAGTTTTGGGCACCTCAGTACAAGAGAGACATGATGGTGCTGAAGCAAGTGTGGATGAGGGCAACTAAGCTGGTGAAGGGCTGGAGAATAAATCTTTTGAGGAAAGACTGAAAGAGCTGTGGGTCTTTAGTTTGAAGAAGAGGAGGCTGAGAGGAGACTTCCTCACTCTCTTCAACTACCTGAGAAGACGTTGTGGAGAGGTTGGTGCTGGTCTCTTCTCACAAGCAATTAGTGATAGAACAAGAAGGAATGCGTTTCAAGTTACAACAGGGTAGGTTTTAGACAATATTGGGAAAACGTTTTCACAGAAAAGATGGTCAGGCACTGGAATGGGCTTCCCAGGGAAGTGGTTGAGTTGCCATCCCTGGATGTGTTTAAAGATCACTTGGATGAAGTGTTGGGAGGTATGGTTTAGGGGTGAACTTGTGAGGTAGGCTTGATGGTTGGTCTTTTCCAACCAGAGTGACTCTGTGTGATTTATATATGTGTATATATAGTTAGTCTGTACACTTTCCGAAAGAGACAATGAGTAGGGAACACCCAGCATTCCTTATCCAAATGTAGTTTTACAGAAGAAAATTAGCAAAAATGCTCTTTCTAGTTTCAGAGCTACTCCAAGTACCCTATGAGAAATGTTCTTTTCCTCAGCACTCTTAACTAAACAGAGCATTGCAATAAGTGACAGCTGTATCGGACGTAAGAATGTTGGATCAAGAAGGCAGAGAGGAAGGTTTTAATCATTTATGTCAATGCTGACTGTAACAAAGAAGGCTACATCACTATTCCTAAATGCTGAAAGGACTGAAATTGGAGGATACTTGCTCTTGTAATTAAAGAGTTGTAACAGAGAAAGTCTTTCAATATGTTTGCTAGGAACCAGGGATCTAGTAGTGTACATCTTTCCCCTTCAGTTCAGTCTTAGGAGAGGCATAATTGAGTACTCACATCAATAAAGGTAAAAAAAAGTTCACCTGGGGTCTGATCCAAAGCACACTGAAGTTAATAGAAAAATCCCACTGATTCCAATGAGAATTTGGTCAGACCACAGTGCACTTAGACAAGATTATTATTTTTGTTAATTCTTTTCCAATGAAAGACAGATCAAGAAACCATGCAGAGGTGAAGCAGTGTGCAGTTTAATCCAGAGATACTAAGAGAACACCTTCATTTTCTAGTGTTTATGTTCATCCAGATAACAACTTCATGGAGAAAATAGGTGAATCTTGTAACAGTGATCTCTGTAGTGGATAAAAGAACCTTAAAATTACTTAAAAACACAGAACTCTTATCAAGGGAGAGGTAGAGAAGCTCCCATGGGGCAAATGTTGGAGAGGCAGGATGAGTACAGACACCTAAAAGCATCATGAAAGGCCAGTCGGTAGAGAGGAATAGGAGAGTAGAGCAGTGTACTGTTCTAGAATCAAAAAAGAAAGAGAACAGAAGGGAAATTGTACAAAAGTAAAAATGCGCTTGACATGCTTAAAGGCAAAGAAGACAAAGATGCCATGAAATGTCCTCCATTCACACAGCTAAACTGCACAGGGGAGGAAAAAGAAGAAACTATGTGGGCTGAAGTAGCTTATCAGCACTTCTATCAGACCCCAGCAAGGAGGTCTATGAATCTAAGAACACACTTATAGGGAAAACACTTCTACATGAGGTACTATAGATAAAATTAGAAGAGGGTTTTAAAATATCAAAACAAAACCTACCATGCTAAAGGAGAAAATTAGATGAGTTATTATACACAAAGTTGTTCCTACATTCCCTCTTCCTAAAAGGAAGGATTACTGTACCAGAAATTACACTCAAGATTTTGGAAGTAGAGCTAACTGGAAACTTTGCTGTGCATGAGACTTTACATTAATGTATTACAGAGTTTAATCATCTACGTAATACTTTGTCAGAAAAAAAATGGCACAAAACTCAATATTGGGTCAAAACTCATGACGTACCTCTCAGATCACAAAGATATTCTCGGGGGTATTTTAAGATACACATCTTGCAGTACATATTATTTATACCTATTCTGGACGTGATTTTTAGAAGGTAAGAATTTCAGTACTCAGCTTATATAACAGCAATGCGAGAACGCATCTTACTTTAGTAATGCAGCTAGTAATATACCAACAAGATCATCTGAGGCAAACTCAAAACAAGCTACTACTTTCTTCAATGTATTTCATACCTTTACTAATTTGAAGCAGTAAATCAACCTGTCAGCAGCAATGAAGCTACACCTGAGCCTTGCGTAACTCCCCAGTTCCTAAGAGCTATTAGCTAGATCCTCAATAACTACACCCACCCACCCACAAGCACAACTCTGACAAAGGCTAACAGAAGATCCCCACACAGCCTTCTCACCATTCAGTGTTGAGAAGGGAAGACGTCATCCTATCGCAGACACTGAACCACTGCAGATAACTTGTCTAAAGCTGTAGTTTTTTCAAAAGCTCTCTGGATTTCTGAATTGGAAATTAGAAGCAGCATAATAGCAGCTAATCTGCAGCTCTCCTGGACAAAACCTGGTTTGGCCCTAAAAGCTCCAAAAGGTTTTAGAAAATAAACAGGTGGCAAAAGCCATCATTATACACAGGTTTATGTAGCAAGTAATATGACAAATTTCTGCTGTCAGTCTCTGAGGGACTTTACTGTTTGGATGAGGAAAAAAAGACACATAACATGATTTGTTCTGGTGCAATTAAACATTCTATTTGCCTGATTTGAAGATTACCTAAAATGGTTCCTCCTCTACCATCAACCTAGTACAGAGGTTTAGTCCTGAAGCAGTATATCCTCTTCTACAGAAGTCTGATAATCTCCCATGAGCAGGCTCCCCTGTATCTAGAAGACCTATGACACAGTATGACAGACTGAGGAAGGCAACCTATACACCATCCAGGATGCACTGCAGCAGTTAATACTTAAATCATGTACCCCTCGGTGCAAGAATCTCCCTTCTCAGAAGCTTTATATACAGTAGGACTGGGCTAATGTCAGTTCAACAAACCCAACCTTCAGTCTCTTCCTTTGTCTGCTGGCCCACTCTTACATTGAGCTGCATTTAGCTCCTGCCTACAAGTTTGTAATTTATTTATCCATTCTGAGAACAAACAATGTCGTTGTAAAATTGCTTTCTTGAAACTGTATTATTATTCATAATGAATTTTGGAAACAGAAGCAGGTAGCTCACAATTGTAAAGCATTCACAGTATATAAAAGAAATCATCATCCCTAAGCAGTCCTATTATATTCACAAGTCTTCCTACATTTGGTTCTTTAAGAAAGTAGTGCTTATTACGTACATTTTGCAAACAAAATTAATGATCTGTATGGAAAGTGTGTTGAAATCTTGATGTGACAGATCATAAATTCTTGTTGTAATAAAATAGAGAGCGTATGTACCAAAAATCTTTAATTCTCTGATACAGTATTCCCCAAATCTGTATTGGTTCTCCTTAGACAAACACAACACACCAAAAAATACCACCCTAAATTATTTTTATGTTATGATGTGTACTCAGTATGACTAGGCAGAGACATTACAGAATTTTCCTAATGGTCAAAATCTTAAAAAAATTACCTTTGCAACTGATGCTAATTGGTGCACTTAGAGACTGAGCATCCTGAACAGAGAGACCACGGCTAAGTCAAGCATAGCTACTAATCTTTGTCCCTAGAGTCAGTCTTACTATATATCAATTGAACTGCCTGGTCAGGTTTGCATTGCCTCTGGCCATTGTATGTCTGTATTATGATTTATAATCTAACCCAGAGCATCTTTATGGATTTTTTTTTTCCCCCAATTTCTTATAATTCAAGGTAAAACAGCCATCATAAGAAGGATAATTCTCCATCCTACATTAAATACAGCCCACTAAAATAAACTACTCTGAGAGAGGTGGAAAAAATCATCCAACCTTTGCAAAGACACAGTGAGATAAGATGAGGTTTTAGACTTCCAAGTATTTCAACAGCCTCTAACAAATTAATCTTCCTTCTGACTAATGAGAGCTGTAACATTCATCTCTTGAGTGTTTGTTGACATTCATCAGCTAGAGAGGTGATGCTTGTACTGGAGCTGATCTGTGACACAGTAACAAAGTTCCACATCACTCTGAAGTGCAGGCACCATTCCTATAGCTGCAAACAACTTTCATGCTCCAAGGACAACTTTAATTTCTATGCCCATGTTTACATCAATTGATATAACATTTGCTTAATACAGTGAGAAATGTTCTAATAAGCCCATTCTGCTTCCCATTATGTAGAAATATTTAATGATGGCATACCAATTATCTTGGATATAAATGGATTCTAAAAGGAATTTTAAAATTAAAGGCACTTTCACAGTTGTCCTTTATCTCCACCAGCCCCCTACAATAGAGTTTCTTTAAGTATAATTTTAGTGAAGATATTTGAAAAAAAGTTAAATTAATTTTCTTGATTAGACAGCATTCAACTACATTAAGTTTAGCTGCTTAAGCGCGTAAGTTTTAGTAACGAAGATGTTGCATCTCTAAATGATGTGTGTATTTAGCCTTCTCGGGCTTTAGTAGACGGCTTCCATGTTTTCTGGTTTTCCCCCACTTTCTTTTTTTCTTCTGCTTAAAAAACACTTGCTCCATCTAGTGGCACTTTCTCAAGGCAGAAAAAAGAATTAAAAACCCGCATAATGACAATAAGTATAAATGTAACATATAGGAAAAATAATCTCGTATCAAAATCAGCAGTGTGTCCATTCAAAGAGTTCGACCTGTTTCATAGACATCCCCCTTACGAAATGCACTGAAAGACACCTATAACAAGTTTCTGGTTTTTTACTAAAACAAAAAATAATCACTGTAGCTTTTTGTGTAGCATCACTAGCCAACACATGAAAGCACACTCTTCATTTTTTAACTCTACAAATATTTACAGTAACCATCTCTAACACGCCGATTAGCATCTTAGAACAGTATGCTTCATCAATAAAATGCCTTGCCTTACTGACCCGCTCAGTTCTAATTGGCTGCTAGTGTCAATTTAGCTGGGCCTGTTTGCAGGCAGGACTGTTTCGGGTACACAAGGGAGAGGTTATTCATAAACCAATTACACTGACTGCATGACGTGCAGAACCTCTTCTGGCCCAGCTTTCTCTCACAGCACTCTCATGGTAAGCACCTGTCAGAAGATCTGTAAATTATTTTTTGATTGTAATAACTGAAGTGCTAATGGCTGGAGGTTGCTTCAGCATTTTGTAATTTTTTTTTTTAATCTTTTCCACACTAGTTACAAGATGTACTTTCTCCATTACACAGACCCTTCTCTGCCCTGGTATGGAAACAATCACTCTTACAAAACCACTTCATCAGATGCTGAGGACAGAGTCTGGGTTTGGTTTTTTTTGAGTGTTCTTGTAACAGCTCTGAAGAAACATGGGATTCATACTGATATATCTGTACTCTTCCCAGTCAGGTCATTCTCTCTCATCAACTCTGCTTGAAAACCTGAAGAACTATTGCCTACTGTTCCAAACTTGAAATCAAGCCTTCCGTGTTATGTATTTTGTGGCCGCTAAATTTCTCCATATCACCTTCTCCATCTCTATTATGCACTGCAGAAACTAATGTTTGAGCACCTGTTGAAACTGGCTGATAACAAGATCTACTCTAGTTTTCCTAAACTAAGCCAGGACACAAATTTGCCCAACTCCAATCTCTAACAAATTTGAAAAATACTCCATACAAAAATGGGGGTTTATTTAAATTGATTTTGAATAATGCCATTTTAGTCTCACTTTTTCATAACTTAACTGAGTAGTCTTAACTTTTATTTAAGATAATACCCTGTCAAGGAAGAAGGAAGTCACAGAATATCATAGCAATTACATCATTTACAAGCATGTGCCCGTCCTTTCCTGACCACTCTAGAAGAAAGCAAGATACGCCTTTCTGATTGCACACTTATTGAGTTGAGGAAAAACAAGAGGTCCAACTATGCATTTCAGCGAATGCTTGGCCAGGCAGGTCAGTTCAAGTGAGCACCATTTTTTGCAAGTAGAAAGTATATTCTTCACTTAGAAAGTCTATTCTTAAATGTTGCGTGCAAAGTTAACACCTGGCTTCTGTCATCCCTCACTATGCATTTGATTACTCTTGAATTCGGTTACAGCTTTTACCCAAACATTTCGATACCACGCTTGGACCTAATGCTAACAGTGGTTGAATAAAAACTCAATGGAATGTCTCCAGCATCTTTGGTTCTTAATTGCTACGGTCACCATATGGGCTGTTCATGATTGCCTAACTGTGATCCTGTTCTAGCCAGATTCTGGGCAATTTTAATTTTTCTAGACATCACCTTTGCCCAGTGATCAGAAGATTTGGGTTTAAGTGCCTGTAAAACAGGAAAATGTTCCAAATACCCAGCTACAACACACCTCCCTGGAGCTTGCACTAGTGCCCATGCCTTACCAGGAAAACTGCAACCTAAACGGGTGTCCCTGTCAGTGAAATAGGAATAGGCACAAATGGACATGTTTTCCTCTGATTTAACAAACATTTTCTATAGCACAAAAAAGATGACAAAGACAGCAAGAGATACCCCACAAAAACATTGCTAGATCCAGTATTTAGGATAGTCTTCTAAGATGCAGGGTTTGGTGTTCCCATTTGTGTCCTAATTAAAATATGTACAGACAACTCTAAAGAAAATGAGGGCAATACCCTTCCAAAATGTATAGCAGCCATCTCCTTCATCAATTCTAGTTTTTTAGGGTGAGGCTGGTTTTTTTTCCAAAGTACCTGAAAACTTTTCCAACCTGAATGATTCTGTGATTCTGTGAAACTGGGTTAAAACTACTACTTGGGCAACCAAGTAACCCACCTTTTCAGGAATGATTTTATGAAGCGTTGACACCTACAGTTAAGTAATTCTGTCGATTTGAAAGGCACTTGGAGTTTGTATTTTTAATTGCTTCAGTGACATGCTCTTTGGGAGCTGCTAGTGATCTCTACCTCTGGCAAAAGGATTTAATTGCTGAAATAAGTACATGCTAATGGACTTTTCTGCCCAAATCTATTTTTAAACAACAAAAAGAATGTGTCTGAGAACTGCAAATTACCCAAACAGAATAAATTAATGTATCAAGGATATTAAGCTGCATAAAAACTTGTGCAGGTACACGACCAAAATGAAGTGGATACAAAAACATATCAGGCATTATTGCTGTTGATACCGCTTTTTAGTTTGGGTGGGTTTTTATCTCACTGAAGTAAGTTTAGATAAAGTAACTTTTTACTTAATATAACTTAAAATCTGCTTTATTTTTATCTTTTCTTATTAAAACCATCAAGCAAGAGGATAACAGGGATATTTATAATGCTTTTTGTCCTTCATCATTATTAAACTCACCTTAGACAAATCCTCCTTCAAATCTTTATGAAAATGTTTCACACAAAGTTCAACAAAGTTGAAATCATCCCAATATTTCATTGTTTCTGAGTGACTGTCTAGCAGCCAGATTAACCACCACTTACACTAGAATGTTTTGACTTAATTAATTGATCAGACCAAACTGGATGAGGCTCAGCTATAAGAGAAATGAAAAGTAGTAACTAGAGCCTTGCAAATTGGATAGATGACTTCTCATTAAGTTTGTAGAGAGATGGATATCCTCTTACAGCCATCTCAAAAAGTTGCTTCCTGATGAATGTCCTCCTAGATCCATCTAAAAGGATTACATCATATACCCACATCGAGTCCCAGCTGGCACAAAACCAGTACAATTCTGCATTGCATTGCTATGTGGCAGAGCTATGTGGCAGACTACACAATACTTGAAGGATGTTGTGTATGACAGGTATGTCTGAACCAGTTTTTAAAATGAAAACATTTTCTGCCAAGAAATTTAAGCCTGTAGACTGTTCCTATATCTCAGATGAATTTCCTAAAGCATTTTTTCTTCAGGCATAAGTGGCAATTCTCCTCCAGATTCCCAATATGTTGAGCTCTTCATAGCCTTCCTATTAACTTCCAGACTAAACATTCATTCATTGTATTCTAATACACATCTTACTACCTTGTTCACTTCATTAACTGTGAGTGTAAGCACCTGGCTGAAAAAGTTATTTCTGCATTTTTTCGTCTACAAAATAGTGGTTTCTGATGCCAGCTGCTTGAAAAATGGCTGTTTTACATTAGCATTTGCATGTCAGCACATGTCTGCATGTATAAAGCCAGAATTATTCATAACTGAGGATGCAGCTATGCTGTTGATTCTGCATACAATTAAGACTTCCTCACCCACTGTAGTAAAAATCACTTCTGTCTCAGAAAACAACAATAACTCATTATCATTGTAATTTTAAACTCCATTTTAACACATCTTCTCATTCACTGTAGATATCTTTCTTGTTCTGGCCTCACAGATGAAATATTTTGTTTATCGACAGAACAGTGTTTTTCTGACATTTGTTTGCAATTCAGACCATGCTGTCAACTTGATTGTTTCTTTGGACAAATACACACTTTGACTATTTAAAGGTACTGCTCTAAGTTTTAATTTCCTGTATCTTAATGCATTAAGAAGTTCCTAATGATTTTTCTGTTGCATTATAATAAAGCCCCTAATTTGTCTTCTGCCTCTTTTATATTTCGCAGGTTTCCTGGGTGGCTTCCCTGATATTTCAACAGTGTCATCAAGATGAAGCAAGAGAAACTGTGAGGTCACTGGTAGATTCTGAGTTCCCATTCACCTGGACAGAACTAACATAAATAGTACTTTTCAGAACATGCCAGAGATGAGACCAAAGTGTGTTTCACATGTGATACCACTTATATCACAAAGCTCATGGAGGTGTACCAGAGACTCACATCCACACTGAATGGATTGTTATAAACACGAGCTTTTAAGTAAACGTCTCACAAACTTTCCCTTAGATTCTTTGTAGTTATTAACAGATGATAACACAACAGATTATTCAGATTTCAGAATAATCTCTGTTCCAAGATCCACATAGAGCCTCTTCCTTGTGAGGAGTAGTATTTTGTAATCAAGGATCAAATAAAAAGACAAATCAAGACAAATAAAGTGTCTGCTTTTAAAATGGTGGATTGTTAACTGCACTGCTGTCTTGGCTCAATGTGAGACCTCATGCTTCTCAGAGGTCTGGAAACAGAGATATGAGATTTCTGTGAAACTGCAGGTGAGAAAAAGCCATTTAGAATCACTAGAAAAAAATCAGAGACGGCCTTATCCAAGTTAGGTGAATGGGCAAAAGGTTGACAATGGAAATCCACTGTTGTCATATACAAATTATGAACACTAGAGGGGAAAAAACCATTCATATACCTTATCAGTTAAATAAAAGCACCTTTCCATCAGTGTGAGCAGCATAATGAAATTTTTTCTTCAGAGCTCCAGCTGCAATCCAAAAAAGAAGAAAAAAGATGCTAAATGCAGTCTTAGTGCACAAGGTACGCCGCTGTGATAAGGCATATTATGCTCTTATATTGAAATCAATGGATCACAAAGCAATTTAAAAGAAGTACTTTTAAAACATGATCTTTAATTAGTTGTTGAATGTTATTGAGACAGCAGGTTGCAAAGAACAAGAATTTAAATGCTAATGAAACAAATGAAAAGGGATTATGTTTTCATTTTTACATCACAAATAACCAGGGCTATAAATGTAGACCTTCTGCCAAGCACTGGCTGGCAGTAACAAGAACTAGAATCAGCTTTGATTACAGTCAGTCACATTATGCAAGTAACAACAGTCAAAGCCACTGCCACAGAAAACACTATGTTTCCCAGTGTGCAAATTACACCACAGACAATGTAACGTGGGAAGTAGCACTTCCCCACTCAAAGACAGAGCTAATGAAGCTCCAATGTTAAAAAAAAAAGAAAAGAAACCAAGAAAACCCAAGCCAAACAAACCACATATTTCTAAGAGGAAGAGAATATATTGACAAATCAATTTGTCCACGGAGGACCAAACTCCAACACATAACTCACTCCTGCAAACACACACAATTGTAGATAAACAAGCCAAGATTACTGTTTTTGCCTGGTTACCCAGCCACATTATCTCAAACCTCCTGTTCTCACAGCTCTGTCAGTCATGGTCTGCTGGGCCACCTTTCACTGAAACCTTGTTAAGAGTTTCTGTTCAACAGTCTTGAGTACTCATCTTGTTATTTCCAGAGAAGGAATCAAAATTTATAACCCTTTTCTTAAAGAATATGCAGACCTGCATACACTGAAACAATCTCCTTCCAAGAACTGCTTTTCCTCACACACTCAGGCTTCTCAGTGAAGCAGAATGGGTAGACCAGACAGATTTGTTTTTTAAATAATCTGTGAAAAACAATTTTCTTTTAAAAAGAAACATCAGTGTTGTCACAAAAACCACTTCTGCTCTATTTAACAGCAACACCCTCCCCATGTTCTCAAATCATAAGTGTAAG
This sequence comes from Phoeniculus purpureus, assembly GCA_028565055.1. NCBI lineage: Eukaryota > Metazoa > Chordata > Aves > Bucerotiformes > Phoeniculidae > Phoeniculus > Phoeniculus purpureus. The sequence continues at coordinate 20,557 of JAOXOE010064729.1, forward strand.
TTGCACCTGCAAAGAAGGGTTCACTGGTTTGTTCTGCTGTGCCAATTGTTTGCCATCAGGGACCCTTGCTCTTAATGTGCCCTCATTCCTATTGTCACAAATAAGCTCATATTTTCCCTTGGACTACAAAATATAACTATTTAGATTTTGTGAAGAATATTTTTTACTCCTTAAAACATGAGCCAAACTCTAACAAAAGCAGCTGGCTGATTTTGACTGAAGCCAGGCCAATGCACTGGAAGACACACTGCAGTGGCTAAGCACTGTTGTTCTAAAATGCTAAGAAATTACCATTACCTAAAAAGAAGTCATTGAGGACCAAAGACTTTCCCATATCACAACTAACCAGGTCATAGAATCATAGGTCAAGGTTGGAAAGGACCTTAAGATCATCAAGCCCAACCTTATTTCCTTCTAGAGGGGGCTCACATTTTCCCTAGTTTTCCTCTCTTCACTGATACAGAAGCTTTTCTTGTTGCCCCTGATGTCACTGAGCAGATTTAATTTTACCAGGCCTTTTGGCTTTCATACTGGTTTGTGAGGACAAGGTCCAGCACAGAACCTCTCCTCACTAGGGGAATCAAGTTATCCTCAATGAACTCCAGGAAACTCCTAGATTGTTTACATACTGCTGTATTGTCCTTCCAACAGATGTGACATTTGTTTGGGTGTCTGAAGTCCCACATGAGGACCACAGCTTGTGAACATGATCCCACTCCTATCTGTTGATAGAGGACCTCATCCATTTGGTCTTCATGGTCAAAATGATCTGTACAAGACCCTCTATGATAGTTTGGCTCTGGCTGGAGGCTAGATTCCCACCACAGCCGCTCTATCACTCCTTCATAGATGGATAGGGGAAAAAAAATTAGTACAAAAGGCTAGCAGGTCAAGAAAACTATAGTTTAATAGAACAGAAGCAAAAACCATGCACAGAAGTAAAGCCTTAATAAATACTATTCTTTGTTTCCCACCAGTAGCTTATATTTAACCAGTGTTCTAGGAAGCAAGGCCACAATACCCATAGCTGTTGTTCCAGAGGACAAACATCATCAATGAGTTACCCCCCACTTTCTTCTTTCACCTTTGTTTTATATCTGGGCTAACATCACATAGTATGGAATATCCCTTTGGCCAGTTCGGGTTAGCTGGCCCAGACTACCCCTCAGCCTACACTTAGAATGATGGAGAGGAAGAAAACCCCACAGCCTTGATGCTGTGTGAGCACTGTTCAGCAGCATTGAAAACACTGGTATGCTATCAATGCTCTTCTAGCTACCACCATAGACAAAGAACCATGACAGATGTCATGGGGAGCATCAATTTCATCCCAGCTAAATCCAGTACAATCTCCACCTCTTATTCCATACCATTTGTGTCATGCTCAGGTTCCACATCATTTAATACATCTAATTGTGTAAGATAAGGTAACATAAGATTATACTATATTTTTAAACAATCCATTGCACTTGATTCTCATCACTGAAATTCCTCCTAGCCAGCGCTTAAACCACATACTTAAATCATCTTCATACCCAATGTACAGATTTATACAGTCTGATTAATTACTATGCCTAGTCTTTTAATAAAGAGCTTCTTCCACTCCTCCAGATGTTACTTGAGCCCCATCTGTGCTGTTCGGGACAAGAGAAACAGTAGATTCATTTTACAAACAGATTGTCAGAGACTCTTTGAACCCACAGAGAAAATAACCCTCAGAGTTATTAAAAAGATAATCTGTACTTCATAGAATAAATACATAATTCTATCTGAAATATTCTCCCTTTTATTTTCTAGTTAAAAGTATAAAAAAACCCCTTCTTTTTATTATTTTACAACATGACATTTACTTATACACAAATCTCAACCCCTGGCTGAAAAAACATGTGGTATGAAAACTAATATAGTTAGCAATCTTTTACAGTTTAAGCATCAAAAGAACACAAAAAATTAACTGATCTACAGCATGTATGCAAATGTATGTAAATTCAAGATTTTCTCCTAATGTTGCATTCTTTTCTTAAATTCAAAATAAGTACAGATCTAGAAAAGTAATTGGATTATTTTAATAGTCAATTTTATCTCTTGAGCAGTTTTAATGGTTTCAGTGAAGATGGATTTCCTCAGGAAGGAAATAACTTTTCAGGTGAGTCATAAAGTCATTCTCAATACTTTTCATCAGGTATTTTAAAATTAATAGATACAAAACACTTCAACAAATTCCAAGCCTTTCTCTATGAAACCAAACTTGAAACACAGAAGTTAGTTAATTTATGGCACTGAACAGGTGGATCTCTTTTCTTGCATAATACAGATATTGATGATGCTTTAATAATATAAGAAAAATTTCCAGGCAACCCATGATTTTTAAAAAATATGTATAGTAAGTGCATTATTAAAACAAGCCTGTTTGTTGAAGACCAAAATATTGTAACAGCATCCTGGTTTTCTGCAGCAACATTCTGGCCCTGAACCCACTCATTGTTTAGAGAGATACCCAGCTCGAAAGAAAAAATTAATGCCAAGAATTTTAAGGAAATTACATTTTTAAAAACTAAAGTTTCAGACTGTTAGGGGCCTCTAACTGCATCCTTTCTCAGCAGTATCATAGACTATCCAACAATGGAAGTGAACAGTCTTAGAGCAAGCTAATACAGAAAGACCTAAAAATGTTCAAAACAGGATGGGCTTGGGATTTGAATGTCAAAATGCACGCTTTAGTCTTTTTCATGTGTTAAGAAGATCCAGAAAAACATTTTTTAATCCAATTCTGTCTTTACAAATTAGTTTTACTGAGTTTTTTACTATCCTAACTAAAGAAACAGTGCCAGCAAAAATCTGCATATCTCAGTACTCCTTTCAAATTTGTAGCCATAGTAACTTCTTCTCTCCAGCAAACATGGAAAAACGTGCTACCGCTTTGACATGAGAACAAGACAAATACTACTCCAAGCATGCAACTGACTACTTTTGTATTAAGCTTTACATTATGTCAACAACTGACACACAGACTGCTCGGGAATTGCTTGTTCCCTTGATTGGTGGGTAACCTCCAGTCGAGGTTAACAGTATTAGACCATTTTAGCAGCACTTAGTAGTCAAAAGATCTAGTTTTTCCCAAGGCACAGTTCGATCCTTCTCCAAACATTCAATACCTTTATCAATTAGGTGCTGCAATGTCAAAATAATGGTGGACAACATTATTGAAGAGTGAAAGCAAGCAGTAATCTCCAGAGAGGAAAGAGGTAATTCAGAAAACAACATTATGAAATATTTTATTCAAATTTTCATTTGTCTTTATAATGTCTGATAACTTCTTTCATGATTTCAAAACACTGTTTCTAACCATCTGTATTTAGAAATCTGTGCACACACTGAGGTTTTCTCAGTCGAAGTACAACACCACAAGGCAAAGTCTTAGGAAACTGTGCCAAGCATATCCCCAATGATGCTGGAAGAGTGGCTGTTCAATCCTGAAGATTTCCCCTACAAAGTCTGATAGGCATCCACACTGGTTTTGAGGAGGCTTTCTCACTAGTGTATAGCATCGTATTCCAACCAATTGATTAGTTCTGGCACGTCTGGTGCAGGGTATTTCCTGACACCTCACCAAGTACCAACCACAACTTTCAGGGGCAGCTCAAATAGCCCAAACACCCCCGGCATGCACAGCCCTTAAAACCATCAGTCTTGTCAAAGCGCTGAGACAGAGAACTCTTCCTGGAGGGGTAAGCAAATATTTGGTATGCTGTGAGTTCGTAACCTGTCACAAAACTTGCAAGTTTGTTGTACAAACTTGCTGTAAATTTGCAAGATGTACATGTAAGATATACTGGTGCATTCTCCCGTTGTATCCATGAAAACATCTAATAGTGACAAATTAATAAGCCTGTAAGTATACTTTAAACTCAACATTAAGTTGCTGTTTGCTTAAGTATTGCCGTTAATACTGTAAGTGAAGTAAGTTGTTTGCGTGAGCCTTGCAGTTAATCCCATAAACAAAGCTCAAATAAGTTCTTTGCTTCAGCCTTGCAGTTCAGTCTCATTTTGCCACAGTGATCCAGCTTAAACTCTCTGAGCATCCCTGATCCCTCTACTGTGCTTATGTTCACCAAGCAAGAAAAATGAAGTTTCTCAATGCAAGGTGGTTTTCCAGAGCACCAGTAGTATTTATTTGGCTTGATTTTGGGGACAGAATCTGGGAGTGGAAAGTGGCAAGTGGAAAGCAAGGGTGAAGGACAGGTAGAGACAGACTTCAAAAGCTTTGAGAAATAATACTTTTACTTAAAAATGCATCAGAAATTAAACTAGCCAGGAGAAAAATAGAAATCACTAGGGGCACAAATAAATTGGATTAGTTCAGCCTGTTGATCTATAGCAAGAAGCGTGGACAGAGTTGTTCAGGAAAATTGTCAGTGGGAAACCTTAAAAATTCATAATTGAAGCAAAAAGAACACCTGTGCTATCTGGAGTGTTTCCTGGCTCAAAGATTATAGCATTCAGAAAGCACTGACTGACAGTCAGTGCAGGGCTTCCTGAAGCAAATGGAAAAGCAACACAACTTTATATTGGAAGCAATGAAGGTTTCAATCTCTGCAAGAAAGGATAAAACTTTTTACACACTGAAGCATTAAAAATATACTTTGCACCTTCCTACTGCTCTGTAGTGCAAGTATCTTAATTATGTGATTTACGAATCAACAGCAAATAAAACTTAACTTGCTTACATGTTTTGAATGAGAAGACACAAAGGGACTCAAAAATGACAGTCAAGGATTTTTTTCTTCTCTGAGCTGGTTTTGGCTAGAATAGGGTTATTTTTTCTGTAGTAGCTTGTGTTTGATGGGTTTGGATTTGTATTGAAAACTGTGTTGATAATACAGCGATCTTTTAGTTACAGCTGAGCAGCACGTGCAGTCAAGTTCTTTTCTGCTCCTCACACCAAGCAACCAGCAAGTAGCCCAGGAGTGCATAGAAAGTTGGGAGGAAACACAGCTGGGACAGCTGACCCCAACTGACCAAAGAGATATTCCATATCACGTGATGTAGTGCTCAACATCTGCAGCTCAAAGAAGAAGGGGAACTACATTCAGAATGACAGCATTTGTCATCCCAAGTAATCATGACATTTTCTTTTTTTCCTGGAAATAGTTTAACACCTGCCTGCCAATGGGAAGTAATGAACGAATTTCTTATTTTACTTTGCTCACTTGTACAGCTTTTCCTGTACTTATTAAACTGTCTTTATCTTAACACATGATTTTTATCACTTTTACCCTTTCTATTCTCTCCCCTGTCCTACAAATAGGTAATGAGCTGGTGGTTGTGCATCTCTGTGGTGCTAAATACTTTGACTCATCACCTTAAGTTTTCCTACATAATGTAAAAAAGTAATCCTAAAGACAAAGCGTACTATAGTCCTATTTACATATAATTTTGAAACTTTAAACTTACAACTAACATATACTCTTCTCAGATTCAGTTGAGTTTTTATAGTTCAAAATAGAATTTTTTTAATTTTAAATATTACTTAATTTTAAATATTACTGCTGCAGGGAAAAATAAGATAATTTTGGGCTTGAGGGTACATGCGGTTCCAATAACAAGAATGCATAACAAAACTCTTCCTGAAATTAGTGACATGAGGATCAGGCCTCTACTCTGCATTCTTCAATTCAACAAGACAATGTCACAGTACACCTGAAGTAGCCAATTTGCAAAAGCAGAAAAACATAGTAACACTGTTTCTACTGCGTAACCCTCTGGCTGCAGTACAGCACAGGGCTGATCATCTTTTAAAAACTAGAAGTAAATACATTATGCAGATATCTAACTTAATGACTGAATAAAGTTAACAAATCAGTGGGGAAAACTTCAGGATTATTAAATTATTTGTGTGTTGAGTGCAAGAGAGAATTCTCTTGTGAATCTCATGCAGACGTCAATAGAAATATTGATTGAACAGATGCCTGATCGTAAGCTTTGTTTGCTTACATTGTGGTTTTGGAAAAGTTAAATTAATGCTAACAGTATTAATTCACACACATTTACAGAATCACAGAGCATTAGGGATTGGAAGGGACCTCGAAAGACCATCTAGCCCAAACGAACATGTCCAGGTGAGTTTTTAATGTCTCCAAAGAAGGAGACTCCACAACCGCCCTGGGAAACCCATTCCAGTGCTCTGTCACCCTCACCACAAAGAAGTTTCTTTTCATATTGATGTGGAACCTCCTACATTCCAGCTTACAACTGTTGCCCCTTGTCCAATCACTGTATGACACTGAGAAGAGCCTGGCTCCATCCTCCTGACATCCACCCTTCACATATTTATAAACATTAATGACATCACTCTTCAGTGTCCTTTTCTCTAAGATAAAGAGACCCAGCTTCTTCAGCTTCATAAGGGAGATGTTCATCTTTGTGGCTCTGCGCCAGACTCTCTCAAGCAGCTCTGTGTTCTTGAACTAAGGTGCCCAGAACTGGACACAATACATTACAGGTATAAAAAGCATTTTTCAAATCTATTAAATGTAGCAGTATATCCAATATATCAATTGAAAAATGATCAGATAAAATACTGATATATTAATAGAAACATATAATAGTACAATGGTAAGGATTGGAAGGGACCTTGGGAGATCATCTTAGAAGTCTCCAGAATCAGAGACTCCACAACATCTCTGGGTAGCCTATTCCAGAGTTCTATTACCTTCAGTACAAAAAAGTTATTCTTTATGTTCCAAATTAATCTCCTATGTTCCAGCTTATGTCCATTGCCTCTTGTCTAACTGCTTGACACCACTGAGAAGAGGCAGGTCCCATCAGCCAAGAAGGGTCAGGAAAAGGATCCAGGAAACTACAGATCTGTGAATCTGGCCTCATTGCCAGCAAAGGCTATTGAGCAGATCACCTGGAGAGCCATTTTGCACCATTTACAGCATAACCACGCAATCAGGCCCATACAGCATGAAAGGCAGGTCCTGCTTGCAAACCTGATCTATGCAAGGTGATATGCCTAGTGGATGAGAAAAACTCTGTATGTGTCATATTCTTGGATTTCAGTAAAACCTTTGACAGCATTTCCTACAGCTATCCTGTGGGAAAACTCATTGCCTCTGTGTTTTTCCCACAATTGCCACAACTTGGACAGATATACACTCAGCTGGATTGAACACTGCTTGGATGGCCAGACCCAAAAGTGTGCTTCTGAATGGGGTTAAATCCAGTTGGTGACCAATCACATGTGGTACTCCTCAGGGCTCAGTATTGTGGCCAGTCCTGTTTAACACCTTTATTGATGATTTGGATGAGGGAATTGAGTGCACCTTCAAAAAGTTTGCAGATGACACCAAGCTGGGTGGGTGTGTTGATCTCTTTGAGAGTAGACAGGTCTTACGGAGAGGTCTGGATAGGTTGGATCAATGGGTTGAGGCCCATTTTATGAATTGGATCCTACACTTAATCTCATTGAACCTCATCAGGTTTCTCTCCACCCAACTCTCCAGCCCATCCAAGTCATGCTGGATGGCAGCACAGCCCTCTGGATTTGTATGATAAACTTGCTGAAGGAGCATGCTGTTCTCTTGTCCTGGTCATTTATTAATATATTTTAATATGTCTGGAACCAGTACTGACCCCTGGGGACCAACACAAGACACAGACCTCCAACTTGACTCTGCTCCACAGACCACAGTTTTCTGAGTTCTGTCCTTAAACCAGTTGCCACTCCACCTCACTATCCAATCATCTTCTTAAGTTTGGCTGTGAGGATGGGAGTCAAAAATCCTTCCTGAAGTCAAAGTAGATCGCAACACAGACCCATTTATCCACTCAATTACTTCTTTATAAAAGGTTATCAGATTAGCCAAGCAGGACATCTCCTTGGCAAATCCATGTTAACTACTCTTGATAAACCTCCTTACCCTGAGGTGTTTTGAGATGGCTCTGAGAACATGCTATCTATCATCTTTATCATCTTTTGAGTGATGCAGGTGAGGCTGACAGGTCTGTAGTCACTCAGGTCTTCCTTCTTGAACTTTTTGGAGTCTGAAGTGATTTTGGCTTTTCTCATATCTCAAGCACCTCTTCTGTTGAACAGATGAATAAGCCGGAGCTGTAACTGCTTAAGATATTTCCTTAAATATTAAACTGATTTTTTTTTAGAGAGTTATAAAATTTTAGAATCTCTTGAGTTTGGAAAGACCATTAAAACTTTAGGTCCAACCACTAAAACAGATTTATGATGAAACCCATTTTCTTTCCAATTGTGGTAGAAAATACAAAATCTTCAATATATTTAACTTTTAAAAGTAAATATATAATTGTACTCTGGAGGTTGTATGAATAGGTGTACAATTTGTTATAACAACTATGAAGAATGGAATTTGCATGTAAGCAAGTGTGTGTCTACGCAACTTTCCACATACACATTGAAAATAATCACTGGAAGACTTCAATCACTGGGTTGGCTTCAATGAGGCTTTGAGATGCCTGTCAACAACCTCAACCAGCACCCTTCATAAGCAGTCTATGAATTATCATCATGTTATATCCAGTATTTTGGTTGAGGAGGTGGGGTTAAGAGACTGGCTAAAGCTCTAGAGAGCTTCCTCTCCTATGAGAAAAGCAAACATGTTTATTTCTATACTACCTCATGGAAGGCCTGTAGGTATCACCAGAGGCAATTATTACATTATTCCTCTTCCAATAAACAAACTACAGGCTTATACAGGAAAATTAATTGAAGACAGCTAAAAGCCTGAGGTACTTAACACCTTCTTTGCTTCAGTCTTCAAAGAAAATCTTGTCCATCCTCAAGGGAACAGGGTTTCTAAGTTGGTAGACAGGGATGGGGAGCAGAATATCTCTCCTGCAATCCAGGTCAAAGTAGTTAGTGACCTGCTGTGCCACTTAGATCCTAACAAGTCTATGGGTCTGGATGTGATTCATGCTTGAGGAGTTGGCACACGAGCTAGCTAAACCACTCTCCATCATTTATCACCTGTCCTGGATAATCAAGGAGGTACTAGACGACTGGAGGTTGGTCAATCTGGTGCCCTTCCACAGAAAGGGCCAGAGAAAGGATCTGGGGAACTATAGGCCTTTCAGCCTTACCTCAGTGCCTGGCAAGGTTATGGAGCAGATCATTCTGACTACCATCGAGCAGCATGTACTGGGCAACTGGGGGATCAGGCCCAGCCAACATGAGTTTAGGAAAGAAAGTTCCTGCCTAAACAATCTGATCTCCTTCTAAGACTTGGTGACCCACCTAGTAGATGATGGGAAGACTGTGGATGTGGTCTACCTAGACTTGAGCAAAGCATTCAACACAGTTTCCCATAGCATTCTCCTAAAAAAACTGGTAGCCCATGACTTGGATGGGTACACCATCTGCTGTGCTAAAAACTGGCTGGATAACTGAGGTAAGACAGTGGTTATGAATGGTGCTGCATCCAGATGATGTCCAGTAATTAGTGGTGTGCCCCAGGGATCAGCACTGGTCCTAGTCCTATTCAACATCTTTATTGATGATCTGAGTGAGGGGATGAAATCTACTCTTAGTAAATTTGCAGATGACACCCAGCTTGGGGAGAGTGTCCATCTGCTGGAGGGGAGGAAGATGATGCAGAGAGATCTGGACAGGCTGGATCAATGGGCAGAGGCTGACAGGATGAGGTTTCACAAGGCCAAGTGCAAGGTCCTACATTTTGGCCACAATAATCCCCTGCAGTGGTACAGACTGGGGGATGAGCGGCTGGAGAGCAGCCTGGCAGAGATGGAATTGGCAGTACTGGTTGACAACCAGGTGAACATTGACAACCTGGGCAGCAGCATGCCCAGGTGGCACAAAAGGTCAGTGGCATCCTCGTTTGTATCAGGATTAGTAAGGCCAACAGGATTAGGGATGTAATTCTCCCCCTGTACTGGGCACTGGTGAGGCCTCACCTCGAGTACTGCGTCCATTTCTGGGCCCCTCACTCCAAGAAATATATTGAAGTGTTGAAGCAGGTCCAGAGGAGAGCAACGAGGCTGGTGGAGGGACTAGAGGGAAAGTCTGATGAGGAAAAGTTGAGGGAGTTTGGGTTGTTTGGCCTGGAGAAGACTCAGGGGGCCCTTATCATTCTACCTGTAACTACCTGAAGAGAAGTTGTAGGCAGGTGGGTATCAGGCTCTTCTCCTAGGCAAATAGTGATAGGACAGTGATAGTGATTGAACATTAACAAGTCCATGGGCCCTGATGAGCTGCACCCAAGGGTGCTGAGACAACTGTCTGATATTATTGCCCTACCGCTATCTATCATCTTTGCCAAATCGTGGTAGACAGGAGAGGTGCCTGAGGACTGGAGGAGAGCCAATGTCACTCCGGTCTTCAAAAAGGGCAAGAAAGAAGTTCCAGGAAACTATAGACCGGTCAGCCTCACCTCCATCCCTGGAAAAATGATGGAGCGGCTCCTGCTGGAGGGCATCTCAAG
>JAOXOE010064747.1:0-31028 GCA_028565055.1 Phoeniculus purpureus
CCTTATTGTTTTTCCAGACAAAAGACTCTTTTGATTTGGGATGGCCAGCACTGTTTTATAAGACATCTTTTTAAACATGAGGACATTATTTTGACCTAAACAGTGAGGCCTGTGTAAATTCCCTGACAATCTGTATTTATGATTCTAAACTACCTGAGGATTACATGATGATATTAATTATTTAAATGAGTTTCATGATTATGTTTGTTTATTTCAGTGTTATTTTAGGTTGAATTCATCCCGATGTAGTGTATACATGCAATGTTTAGCAATTGCTTAACATCCTTTAATGCCTTTAAAACTAAAAGCTGTTTTTATTGAGCCTTCTACTAATCTATACATTTGCATCATATTATGACTGCACTGCTGTGAAGAAGCATTACATTGCCACTGCCAACAATTACTTCACCTTAACTTTATTGATACACTATTCTGAAGGGATGCAAATGTGCTATTCAAGGACATGTATAATAATAAACGCATCCAGAAAATACAAGTTTATCATATTAAACAAGTACAAACTCCAGCATTTTCAAACTTTTATAATAAATTTCTGCCTCTCTTGTAGAAAAATAATAGCTAAACCAATATTAATCAAAGTGGGATGGTTTAGAACATCTGGACAAGTTTTGAGAATAATTTCTTGTTGGCTAGACCAGTGTGCAATTACAACTGAACCATCTCTGGACATATGATTGCAATGTTATGGATGTAGCCCGACTCAGTCAAAATATTGGTTGAAAGTGTCCTTTTCTAAATACATATTTTGGGTCTGTATAATGACATGAGATAAAGCACTGCACGACTTCCTTTCCAGTTGGCTTATATGTTCTACATGAAGAATTAGGCTCCCCGATGGGTCATGAAATACTTGGATTTGGAGTCACTATTGAACACGAGGAACTCTAAAGAATTTAATAGGCATTATACTAATAACAGTCTTGGGTTTATTAGATTTACCCCCCATTATCTTCCCTCTAGCAATCCACACAAAATTGGCTCTTTCACAGCACTATGGCTGCTCTCTGCTCCTCCCCAGCTAATGAGATTTTATATTGCTTTGCAGCAGCTGGAAGTGTGTGTCTTTGTGACATGCATGCAGACTTGCATGATGGTATGTCTCAGCTATGTGTGATTTGTCATGCAAAGTGGGCTTTCTGCTGTGGGATGTAATCCGAACCTGGGAGAAGGAAGAGAAGTTCTCAGCCTGTTCCTGTTGTGGTTGCATGCACTCCTGGCTGGTAGGGCTTTAGGCTGTGTTCTCAACAAATGTGTATTAGAGTTCTATAAAACATCTAAAGACATTACAGAAGAGGAGAACATCAAGAATACGAGAAAAATTAATCTAAGCAGAGAGGGTTTTAATGCTTGGTTTACAGTCAAATCTCTAAATAAAAAAATCAGCAAATAAATTCACTCTTGTTTTCCAAACTGCAGAAGTAAATCCTCATCTGATTCTCCAAGACAAACTGTTTAAAGTGCCTTGTGAATGACAGTACAGCATAAATACTGTACTAAATGCAGACAAATGGAGTTCCTGCTGAACTATGCATTGATTAGCAAATGATAAATCCATGGCAGCTTATCTGCAGGAAGAAAACATTGGACTTCATTATCTGCAGAATTTTTCAGCAGTCTCGAGTGAGAAGCCCACTGTAGTCCTACAAAAGCCTTATGTCTAGCCATTATTGCATTTAAAAAATGTCCTATTTAAAAAAAACTAGCTAACATTATTCTTTATTTCAATATCATCTCCATATATCGGAAAAGTCCTTGCTGTCGGGAACATGTACTGGCGAGCTGAAGTGCTGTGCTAATTCGATTCTCGTCCTGCCTGCCGCCACGTGGTCTGCTCTAGCCAATAACAAAGTAATTGATTTTACATTACTTTTCAGTGGCTTAAGCAGCTGTAATTAATCTCCTTACAGTTTTGTTAAATGCAAATCCTATAAAGCTGTCTAATATGCTTATGAGACCAAAACACCAGGCCAGTGGCTTAGGGTCTGTACCATGCTGCTAAGCACACCCCTTTGTGTAGCTTCTGCTAGGGAGCTTACAGACAGGAGTGGTGAGGTGAGGAAAGCTGAGTTCTGTGATCATATGGCCGTACCTTCTACCAATGATACCAAACCTAAATAAAACTGTTTTGGCTGGTGTTCAAGAGTCTGTGCTTGGTATAGGATAGCTAGCTGAAGATAGTGTGTGTTTCTCCTGGCCTGATTTCAGCCTGGCAGCAGATTCAAAGGATTTACCCTGAAAAATAGGGGCTTCTAGTTACTCTCAATGCTGAAAGCTCCGTGAGTATCTCTGAGTATCTAGAGGCCAATTGGCTCAAAGTTGTAGGTGAAAAGGAGCAATTAGTACAAGTGCAGCTGCTCTCTTACTTGCTGACTTTCAAGACAGTAACAGGTAAATGCAAGTTGCTTGCTAACCCAAAGTACCATTTTATCACAGGCAAAAGAAATCCTTAGCTGGAGGAACATAAGACATGCCAGAGTGGTTATCCATTACTGAAACATTTGCCATTTTAGCACACAGATTGCATAGTGAATGTAAAATTAACATGTATACGTTTTTATACTCTAAGCTTTCTGGTGGAGAACCTTTAAATAGCATAGTAACAGAATAAAGGGAAAGATCTGACAGGAACACAGAGCAGTCTCAACGTTGAATATAGATTTGGCTCCTTCGAGTGTGGATTAAAGTGATCTCGAAATGAAATAAACAGTAGAGCTTCAGAACTTTCGAGCTGAAGGGAAGTCATCCATCACAGTGGAGGAATGTTTGATCTGATGTACAGTAGTTCAGCTCACAAACTCCATTGCTAAAAACATTTATCTCTACGCTCACTACAAATTCTAATAATAGAAGGCATGTCCTCAAGAAATTCAATATGTCAAGCAATTGCAAGCATCATCCTTGTGGAATGTGTAAAAAATAGACAGAGTGGACATTCCGTTACTGTCTGTGCTTGACAAGAATGGGAAAAAAGTCCCACAATAACACTTACATAAAACGCCTCAGCTACTCAACAACCTTGTATATGATTTTCCATTCTTAGCAAGATGTTTACATGTTTGTTTGCTGACTGTTTGCTGAATGATAACTGAATGTTCATGGGAACTCTTCTCTTTCCTTCAACTTGTTCTAGACAACCCAGACGTTGTTTAACATTCTTATGCTTGTTATATATTGTGATTTCCACAGTATTCAGATGTATTGAGAAATATAGTCTGCCCCAAAGGGATTGTCTTCCAAAAATATTAAGTAAGCAGCGGTTCAGAAATAACCCGATATGGCGAGTTATTTTCGGCCTTCCGATCTAAATTATTTTTGAATGTGTAGTTAAAAGCGCCATACACAAACAGTCCTCAGTAACAGATCTGATAATTTTATCAACTTGTCTTTTTTCTCTTCCTTTTCAGTCATTTTAATGTATAATGTGTGATCAGTGTATTCTGCTTTCAGGCAAGAATAAAGAAGGTCCTCTGACAGTCTCAAGAAAAATGACATCTTCTCCTTGGAGAACAGAGTTATCATTTCTGTGACACTGCAAAGTTAATTCCTGGTGCTTAAGGAATACACTTTGACCATGCTGCATCTTGACCTGTAATGCACCTGCAAAATGTGATGCCTGCAGAGAACGCAGAACTTCAATAAATACACAAGTTAATTGCAATGTCAACATAATCTCAAATCTGAGATGTGCGTCCTTATCCAGGCTGTATATGTGAGATGCCGAAGCATGGAAATTAGACTTTTTTAATACAGCACAAACCCACAGAGTGGTAAGATGTAGAAGGATAGACTTCCACAAAATCCTGTGCTACCGGCTAACTAAAGGGTGCATGACAAAGAAGGGTGGTCTCATAAGATTAGGTTGAAATAAGTTGCTGTAGCACCTTTCGTAGCATCTTTTCAAAGGACGTCTTCATGTTTAGATTAGAGCAAAACACAAGGTTCATCTTGGCTTTTTGTTGTAATTGTTGCACAATGAATGTAATTTTAATTTCATTTAAATTTGCACCTACTGGTGGTGTAATATCATCGCACCATAGAAAGCTGTATTTTATAGGCAGTTTTAACGCAATCATGAGTTAACCCACGGTAGTGTCAGTTAACTGAAAGGACATTTTTGCCCGGAGAGGAAAAGGATGAAAACAGTGATGGATACAGTGGCTCATGTACCTGTACAAGCTCTCACTGGTGTGTAGTCAGATGTCTCTAACTTTCTGGAGAACCACAAGGTTAACTACAAACATCACTGGTCATTTGTTCCTTGGTGTTCCTTACCAGTCACAAGGAACTGGTAAGATGAGAACACAAGCCAAAAATGTATGAGGGCAGGCCAGAAGGACAACGGTATCGTGGGCTGTATCAAAAGAAGCATCACCAGCTGGTCAAGGGAGGTGATTCTCCCCCTCTACTCTGCAATTGTGAGATCTCACCTGGAGTACTGCATCTAGCTCTGGAGTCCCCAATACAAGAAGGACATAGAACTTTTGGAGTGAGTCCAGAGGAGGTCACAGGGATGATCAGAGGACTGGAGCACCTCTTCTGTGAGGTCAGGTTGAGGGAATTTGAGCTGTTCAGCTTGAAGAAGAAAAGCCTTCAGGGGGGCCTTCCAGTACCTGAAGAGGGCCACATGAAAGCTGAAGAGTGACTTTTTGAGAGACGACAGTGATAGGACAAGCTAAAATACAGATTTAGATTGGATCTCAGGAAGAAATTCCTCACTGTGAGGGTGCTGAGGCACTAGAAGAAGTTGCCTGGAGAGACTGTGGCTGTCCCCTCCCTGGAAGTGTTGAAGGCCAGGTTGGATGGGGTTCTAAGCAACTTGATCAGGTGAGATGTGTCCCTGCCCATGGTAGGGGAGGGTTGAAACTAGATGGTCTCTGAGGTCCTTTCCAATCTAAGACATTCTGTGGTAACTAGTTGTCATCTAAGTTTATTCAGTAACCCAAATCTTTCAATAGCAGAAAATGGAAATGAGAATATCATCGTATTTTGTGTGGGGCTTAACAAGAATGACACTGCTGTGCCGCACCAAAACAAAAATCCTACTTATTCATAATCTCTTGTCTCAGTTTGCATTGGTTAGTCACTAAAAACAAAAAAGCAGCTCTCCCAGCGTGCGTAGTAATTTTTCCCAGCCATTTAAATTGAGGGGGAAAAAAGGACTGCAAAGATCATGTTTGTATCCTAAAAATACAAAACCGCTGTTAGAAATGTGTGATCCTTTTGTCACACTGCCTTCAGTGTGCATCTCAAGGAGCTGTGGTGTGAATTGTGTGCCTGGAGCCAGAAATACCTCAATCAAGAAAAAAATATTAATAGGTGGCTCAGGTGAATCCTCTTGGGGAGGGTCCCAGCTGTGATGTCCTTACCAGCTGGTGGTAAGGATTGGTTTCTCTATTAATTAAGGAAAGGTGGAAATTACAGCAGAGCTTCCTTAGAAGGACTGATATGATTGACAGAAAAGACAGCATAAGCATAAAGAGGCTCTCTAGTATCAGCCTCATTAAAGTTATAGAACATCAAACAAGGATAAGTGACAGGAAAAGCATCATTGAAGAGAGCCATGTACTAAGTGCCACATCCAGTCTTACACACCTCCAGGGGTGGGGACTCCACCACTGCCCTGGGTAGTCCATTCCAATATCTGATCACCCTTTCCATGAGGAAGTGCTTTCTAACATCCAACCTAACCCTCTCCTGGCGCAGCTTCAGGTCTTGCCCTCTCATCCTCTCACTAGTTGACCGACCCCAACCTGTCTACAACTTCTCTTCAGATTGTTACAGAGAGTGATAAGGATCCCACTGAGGGATCTCCAGGCTAAACAACCCCTCAGCTTCTCCTCATCACACTTTCCTTCCAGTCTCTTCTCCAGTCTCGTTGCTCCTCTGGACCCACTCCAGCCCCTCAATCTCTTTCTTGAAATGAAGGGCCCAGCACTGCCCCAAGTACTTGAGGGGAGGCTTCACCAATACCCAGTACAGAGGGAGAATTATGTCTCTAGTGCTGCTGGCCACGCTATTGCTGATACAAGCCAGGATACCGTTGGCCTTTCATGCCACCTGAGCACACTGCTGGCTCCTGTTCAGCTAGTTGTCAGCCAGTACTGCCGGGTCCCTCTCTGCCAGACTGCTCTGCAGCCACTCATCCCCTAGTCTGTAGCTGCAGGGGGTTATTGTGGCCAAAGGGTAGGACCCAGCACTTGGCCCTGTTAAACCTCATCCCACTGGCCTCTACCCATTGGCCCAGTCTATCCAGATCTTTCTGCAGCATCTTCCCTCCTTCCAGCAGATTGACACTCCCCTCCAGCTTGGTGTCATCCATAAATTTACTAAGGGTAGATTCAATCCCTTCATTCAGGTCATCGATAAAGATGCTGATCAATAAATCAGTGCTGGGTCCAGTACTGATCCCTGGGGTACACCACTGGTCGCTGGACACCAACTGGATGCAACACCATTTAGAACCATTTAGAAGTCTGTTAACTCTATTAAAAGAACATTTTTGGTTGCTTTAAAGTTTATCTATTTTTTCCAGCCCTGCTAGTTACTGTAGTGAATTTTTGTTCTCTGTTGGACTCTGATTTGTATCTCGTAGACATCTTGTCTCACTTGGAGCTAGCTCAGAGTAGCTCTCAACATAACTGCCTAGCACAGTGGGGTCACCTGTGTGAGGCATGACAGCTGTGTCCAAGGTTCTCATTGCTTTCAAAATTAGCCCAAAGGACAGAAATGTTTCATATACATCCTGATATACAGCAGGTGTTTCAGAACATCTCCCTGCACAGACAGCATGGTTGTCAGGACATGACCTCTAAAATAAGCTCCTCGGTACCTCATACTGTCATTTCCAAAGAGAAATACAACCACAATGGAATGGAGGCCTGGCAAACAGAGCCAATTATCAAGAAGGCATCTGGTTATGCTGCTTTTATATAGAAACCAGAGATAAGAGCTTCTTAAAATTAGTTATCAGAGTCCTGCTTACAAGAGAAATTGAGAGCCTTTGTATTAAAAGCTTAATTAAGAAAGATAGCAGGGATAACAAATTAATTTACATTAGGAATTTTCTATCCTTTAGCGAGATAAAGAGAGGCTATGGAATAAAAGAAATAATACTTACAAAGTATAAAAGGAAAATTGAACTAAGTTTTAAAAAGGAAGAAAAAACAGAAACATGTTTGCAAAGAGTGGAAGATTTTGAGAGAGCTACCAAAGTCCTTTTGAGGTCTGTCTTCCTATTACTGTTTTTCTTCCCCTCAATATGATAAAATGAATATTATATCTTAGCATACGTAATCTCCAGCACTGATAATGTGGGAGCACTTATCTGAGAAACCATTTACTTTGAACTTCTCGAGCTGACTGTTAGAAATAGTGTTGGCTACAGCAGTACAGTTAGAGGTTGTGTCATCTTTAAAGAGCTGGAGACTGAAGAGCTACCTTGATGTACTAGGCTCCTAACAAATCCCTGCGGCAAAAGTCTCTGAAACAAATACTGTATCATTGGTTATGTTATCACTGTTGTCTGAACAAGTTCTTTTAGTGTTATAGACTTGCAGACTTTTTTCCTGGGGTTTCTCATATTCCAATTTTTTATGCAGTGAGAGAATATTTTCTACAACATTTAAAACATAATAAATAAGAAGAGTCATCATAGAAAAATCTGCTTGTATTTTTTCTCATTTGATTTAATCTCTAAGCTTTTACTGAAGAGGAAGTGAGATTATGACAGGACTAAGAGACATCAATTTTTTTTACATTTATGTAAAGCACAGAATAGAAATACCTAGAAACCAAAAAAACCCAAGGTCTATGTTATAGCAAATGTCAGAGAAGATAATTTCAATTATTTCTCTCGCCTTAAAAACTTCTGAACCTGTGGGTCATTCTTACATCTATGCAGCTCTTTAATTGACTACATTAAGACTGATCCTGACTTACAGTCACGTTTAGGGGGAAACTAAACATGTATTATAATTTTCTTAATTTTGGTCATACAAGATTGAAAGATCTCCTTTAACTTTTCATTTTAGGTAAATTTGGTGATAAATATGAATTCCTATAATCACAAATTCTACATATTACTTATCAATACTCAAATGTGCACGTGATAAATTACCTTTTGATACTGTTACAGTCATTCACCACCCTCAGATTAAAGAACCTTTTCCTGATGTCTAATCTAAATCTACCCTTTTCCAGCTTAAAATCATGACCCCTTGTCCGATTGTTCCCTGCCCTATTGAACAGTTCTTCCCCAGGATTCCTATAGGCTCCTTTCAGGTACGGCAAGGTACCCATGCAAGATGCTCTTTCCATGAGGCAAAAGTCCTCTGTTGCCCTTCAGAGAGATAAGTGTGGTGCTCAGCAAAGTGTGATAACTGAAAGCAAAACCAATGCAGGTATTGAGCCATGTGGGCCAGTTGGAACAACTGAACTGCACTGGCTTGGGGTGAGTCTGAGCAGATAAACTCGGAAAAAACGGATGCGGCTGTGGCTCAGGACAGTCAGGAGAAACTGCAAGCCTGGGGAATGAGAAAGGTGCCAAGAGGACAGGAAAGTTCCGGGAACTAAGAGGGACAGTTCCTTTTCTTTCTTTCCAGCTCATCAGTCCTAGAACCCCTTGTCTCTTTCTTAGGAGTACAGGGTCCATGTTCCCATCTCAGTGCCTGCTCCCCACTTCATCTTCTCTTTGGTGTGAGAGTCCACTACTAACACCAAAGTTGCACGCCCAAGTACCCCTACTGTCTCCTCAAATTCCTAAGAACTGACTGATAACTGGAAAAGGTCCTGCTTCTAGTGAGGTGAAGACCATGAACCTCAGGCCCAGGCCAGGGATGACAGCCAGAAAAGAGTTGCTGGCAGGAAAAGCTTCCTTCCCCTCTTTGCAGTCCTCCCTCCAGCCTTTGGCTGCAGCAACAGGAACCCAACTGCAAAGATGAAGTGAGGATTTACTGATTGTCTTGGAAAGGCATGTTTTTCTTTCCTCAGCCATACTCAGAGCAGGCAGTTTGCCATTCCTTGTTGGCTACAGATTTTTTTGCATCCTGCATCACTGTGTGATTTCCTGAAGCTCTGTATGTACCTGATATAGTTTGCTGTACCCTGTCCACAAGTCACATTAATTTACATTTACTCTGTTTGGGAATAAACTGGCCAGCATACCACGCAGGATGATGTGGGCAGAAGAGACCTCACAATCAGATCTAGCAAAGGGCCATGGAGTGGATTAAGGGGCTGGAACATCAAATGAGGAGAGGCTGAGAGCTTTGGGCTTGTTCAGTTTGGGGAAGGGCAAGTTCAGGATGAACTTCAATGTGTGTAAATACCCAATGATGTGTGTAGTAAGAAGGATGGAGTCAGACTTTTCCGTGGCACCCAGTAACAGGAGAAGGAATGTCATGTTATGTCATACCTCTCTGAACACAGAGAAGCAACTGCCAGAGGTGCAGAAATCAACATGAACTAACGTGGTTAGAGTAATGTTAAGAAAGCAAATGAAAAAGATGCTTTACTCTTAAACTCTATGCTAAAGCATCTTGCAAATGTTACTGCTCAGGCTAGACTGGATGACTAATAGTCAAACCCTTTGCCTGAAGTAATCATGGTTTATCTCATACAAGATTTAGTTCATTAAAGCAATTTTAATTTGAGCAAAATCATCAGCTTCATCATTGACTCCACATCTGAGCCCTGAGGCTAGCTCAGAGGAGGTAAGAAATGATCACAAGGATAACCCTAGAACAGAAACTGCAGAAGCAAATAGCTAGGGGTGGAACACTGACATATTTAAGATTTGTTTGCGAATATGGAATTGGAAGTTACTCTTGCCGCTCTGCTTGCTAACTTCTGTATCTCTACACGAATGTGACATTTTCCACATCTCTTCTATAATTCTGCTTGATTATTACTATTTACTGTTTCAAGATGCTGCTTTCAGCTTTCTGCAGTCAGTGTCTGTCTCTTTTTATTCCCCTAAAAAAGAGTGCTTTTCTGAACTACTTCTCTGACCCATAGGTCAGACTGTCTTTGACCTTTGAATTTCTCATCCTCAGCCACTTTTCTCTGTATAGATCACAGTGTTGGTTCTCCAAAACTCCTCTTTTCTTGACGTGAATTTTAGGCTGATCTGTTTACTGCTGCTACGCTTTTTGCTAAATTCTCCTGAAAAACCCACATTGAAATAATGCAGTAACTATGAAGACAGCATTATATTTATTGTGTCAGGTGGTTTTCTAATTCATGCCGTATGACTTCTGCATGTAAATGTTATCCCTTTCTTTCCAGACCTTAATATTTGTATTGTAAGTAATTTACTACTACAATGTCTCTTCAGTTTCTAACTAGTTTTCACCCTTCTTACAGAAGGTTTCAGAAAAGTCACTTGTTTTTAAGGAAATTTAAGCAAACTACCTTTAGCTGTTTGTAAGTCATGTTGCATGGTGTACTGCTGTCATAGTTTACACAGATCTTCAGAAACAGCAGATACAGACCAGAGAAAGGTCTTCACATGTAAGACCTGCTTCTTCCTCTGAAACAAGAGGAGATCCTTTTTTTGACTGTGATTGTAGTCACCTTAACATACCCATAGTAGAACTTACTCGAATCCTGTTACTTTCTTACTACCTAAAGATGTTCTACAAGTCAAGACAAAGCAGGAATTTCTAACAAGGTGTATTCTGTTCAGAATGTTTCTGAGATGTTTAACATCTAATTAAGTATATATAGGTGTTTGAAATAGTCACAAGATAACAACACTGTGAAGAGTCCAGGTTGTATAATACTACAAGTACCAAAATGCATCACTCCCAAAAATAAATTTCTCTCAGTGAGAGGTACTCACCTAGGAACAAGGCAGATCTCTGCATGATAGGATTTATTACTGCTGATATGTCAACAGGGTGATGTGGTGATGGATGAGTGACAGAAATTACTATTTCCATGTGATACCATATATGTGGCAGGTAGTTCTGTGCTAGTGCAAAACATCACAACAAGAAAAATCTGTAAATAAAAGAGTAACAGAAGATACTGAGTTTAGAGATTCCCCTACAAATTTAGTTGAGGTTGCGTTAGGAAAATCAAACTCTATTGAAAGAAAGTGAAAGCTCATGGAGGAAAAACATATAAATCCATAATTCACATCTAAGGTCTTAGAGTAAACAGAGTTGTCAATCTAGGCTCCTACAAGAGGATCAGCTTATCTTTTTTTCTTTTACTTGTCTCTTTGGCTCCGTATACAGGCATCTGCAGTCCTAATGTTTTAAGTGTTGTTTAGATATTGTGTTACCTGATAACACACAGTCCTACAGCTGTAATACACAGGAACTAACCAGAATAATAAAGCTCTGTTTTAAAGGTATTTTATCAATCTTAGAAGTTTTAGTTACGGGTAATGGCTCTGAATGTTGCATCTCCAACCAAACTCAAGCATAAGTCAAGTTGCTGACAGTGATTTCTCCAAGTAGTGTTCTCCGTTGTTGCAAATAAATTAATATAACAACTGGGAAATAAAAGCAAAGCAAAACAAAAAGCCAAGAAAGGAGGAGGTATTTTCAAGGGTCACTTTCTTTTCTTACGAATATATCTCAAAGTTAATTTCTAAATTATTCTACAAAACTACAATAAGCAATATTTTAAAGGAATTTTTCAAATGGTGTAGCCATTTGGGATTTTTTTTCCTTACCAAATATACTTTGCAATGTTTTGAAATACAGTTTGTTTATTCTCTTTACTGAGTTCTGAAACGTTTCCATTCCCCTTTTCCTTTTCTGCTGCCTGAAGCCAGTCAAAGCAGCAGTGAGAAGTTAAGCCGTAACCTCACGCCAGGCAGTCCCACTAGCAGCAGAGAGACTGCAACTGCTGAGGAAACCAAATGCTCAGAAACTGCAAATGGCATCCTCAGGGAACATATATTTTCAAAAATACTGAAAAGTACTGCTGAAAAGTGCCGTGATCACTTCTAAGCTTATGTCTCATCTAAGTAATTTTGGTGGTTTTTTTTAAAAAATAATACTTATACTTCGGTCTCAGTAAGATTTTTCTCCAGCACACATATATGAACATTTAGCTTCCTCAGTATACAGCTCATCTGAATTCAGGTTAATATTGACTCATGCATTTATTAACTTAAGCTTTTAATGGTAAATGACTTGAGTCATTTTTGACTTAGGAAAATACTAATGTTTTGTTCACATCTTCAAAGTCAAAATTGAAATCTCAGACTGCAGAATTCTTGTCCACATGGATTTGTTTTGAAGAAGAGTTTCACTTTGATGTTTCATAGTTGAACATTAAAATAAGGAAAAAGTCATACAAAAAATATTATCTATTGTAAATTGCATTAAAATTAAAATGAGTAGATGGCATGGTGTTGTGGCTTTTATCACAGTCACATCCTATTTCCTTATCCAATCAGATATGTGAAATTTATGCATTGAAGTAAAAGAAATGAGATAGAGAGTAGCTACCGGCACGGTAGAAGAGAGAGAAATTATTGTCAAATAAGTCACACTTATCTTTCAGACAATGGGACAGTTTAGAAAGAGGAAAGTTTTGCACTTGTAAGGGAACTGAGACTTCAGAATGAAAACTCCCACATCCTCTGATGCACTACTTTTCTACTCATTCTTCACTAGTGTGGCTTTCACTGAGGACACAGTAGTTCCTGACTTATTTCCAAATGGCCACATTGTCAATACAACTGAGTCTCCTTCAGGCTAAGCAGCATGACAGTCAAATACCTTTAGAACACACATTTCATTGGAAACACAGGACATGGCTGTTACAGTGAGTTTCAGCGGACAAACATATTGGTTTGCTGCTCCTGGTGTCCGTGCTGGTGTAAAACAACTACCCCTGGGTCAGGCTGACTCCAAAGGGAATTCATTAGGACAACTGCTGGAAACACATCTCCCTAGCAGTAGCAGTCTTTCATTTCTTCCCATTGTACACTCACACAGTTTGCTCAGAGCTAATACTGTCTCTGCAAAGGAATGAAATAGAATTTTAAAAGAAATCTTAAAAAGATAGAAGCAAAACATTATATAAAACCTGGAAATGTCAGTAGGTACAGATTTGCTGCAACGAAGCTGCAACAGCAGATCAAGAGTAAAAAAAAACAAACCCAGCTTTTAAAATATTTATTTTTGTTAAAGACACTGAAAAAACAAAATCATCAAAAAAATGAGAATTGTTAATTTACTTCCAAGTTTCTCAATTCTCTACCGATTCCATTAAATAGTTACTTCCAACTTGTTTAGAGTGTTCATTCTAGAACATTTCTGCATTATAGTTTGTGCTTTGCTTGTCCTGAGCATTACAGAGACCCGTGATTTAGGTCTCAAAGCACTTTTACCCAGCCCAGTGAAGCTGAGGTGACTGGTATCATCTAACCTGTAGTGTTCTGTGCACAGACCATGTTTCACCATCTCCTGTCACAGCAAAGGAGCTCCAACAAGATATCTGGTTCAAATTTGTGGGGTTTATGATACATCAGAAAAACTCCAGTTCTTGAAAGGATATTCCTTGGATCCTTTCCTACAGATAACTGCGTTAGATGCAAACCAGCTTCCAATCTTTAAGCCTTTCCAAAGCTGTAGTTAAATAGCTGTCAGAGGAAGCAATCAATCAGCCAAGCTGAAACTGAGAGGATACATCTTCACAGATGAGAAATCCTCCTACCCCTTTACTTAGGAAGAGTTGCAGACTAAAGTAGCCAAATGATTTCTACTTCAGCATTGAAATTGTCCAAGGATAATTCCATCTCCAGGTTTTCTCTGTAAAAATAAGTGCTAGGTTGGCCTCCTGTGGTTGGCCATGTCTCAAAACAATTATTAATCTCTTCACTACTATGTGAACAGCTATGAAGTTATTATGAAGTAATTATTTCTTTTTTTAATCAGTTCTCTCTTGCATTTGTATATTCTTTGAGAGGAAAAATAATATTTTAAAAGATGTATGCATAAGAAATATTAAAAATAGATGTTATAAACCCTCCGTTGAATTTACATATCTCTGTGAGAATCTTCTTGAATTCTTTAACGATTAGCCTAGGGAAATAACAAAATCAGAGAGCTAATGTCATACACTTTGCTTGTCCTGTAGGTTTTTACAACTACTTTTTTATCTCTTAAAGTAAGAAGACAATGAAAAAATACTCATATATGTCCAAGTTTTTAGGACTTGTGTGTGGTAGACCTGGAGGCTGCACTAAAGAAGCGTTAATTTCATTTCAGAGAAGAAAAGTAGTTTTGTTATCCAAATCTACTTGTCAGATAAAATGTTAGCTAAATGAAAAAAAAAAAACCCAAAACTCAGAGTGCAGGACCTTATTCTTTGTTGCAGTTTATTTTTTTGTGGAAAAAAGTCAACATAAGCTAAAATTGTTGACAACGTTTCCAAAGACAGTGATATCTTGTCTGCTCAGAGGTCAGTGCCAAACCTGGTTTTACAGTGGCAATACTTCACTGAAACACTTCAATCCACATCTTGGACATCCACATCTTTCTCTTAGAAAATCTGAATTCAAAGTGGTATTGATTGAACTCCACAGTGGGAGTGGAACATTTGTCACAAGTATACTTTACCAACAGAGCAACTGGGTGATCCCTACACTATTCTGCTCGTTTTGGGTTTCCATACGGGGTATTACAAAGCGTACTGAGTGTGTTCACATATTTAAGACACTAAGTCATTGTTTTCAACAGATACTAAAACAGGAAAGAAACCACCATGCAAATCTCAAAAAGCAGAAACGGGTAGAAGACAGGCAACCACTTCCTAACCATTCTCTCATATGCAAATGTTTTGTTTCTACTGACAATGACATATCCTGCCATTTCTTAGAAAGCCTCATTCTGCTTCCAACAGATAAGGTTGTGCACTATATACACCACACTAATCACCCTTACTATATAAAATCTTCCCTTAATTACCTTGCTAGCACAGTTGGTAAAGATACAGAATTGACAGGCACACACGAGTGCCATTTATATGCAGCATGTAGGGAGAATGAATTAAAATTGTTTAGAAGTTACAAAACAAAATACCAAAATTAAAGAATAAAAATAAAATAGATTGCAATAATTTTAATGAAGAAGTGTTGAACTGCCTCTGTACTACAAGGATGATAACAAAATATTGTCATTGAAAATGGAATTCTACAAAAGAGTTGTGGTTGGACCTGAGTAATCAATAGTTCACTAATGTACTTCTGAAAGTGTGTAAAAAATAGCTGTGTAATAAACAGTGTGCAGCTGGCTAATTTAGCTAATGCTCATCAAAAGAAATATGTTTATGGTACGTACCTGGTTATCCTTGGGACAGTTTTTCCCTTCCTGTGGTCCATTTTATAGTGGTACACGTTTGATATTTTCCGTAAACATCATGAAACTAAGCTGGTGATGAACTGCCATACTAACACTCTTCCTTTAATCATTACTTGGGATGGCTTACAGCAAAATAAACACTGAACAATAAATTATCTCACAAGTACTCTTAGTTGTTTTTAAGTTAAAAATCTATGTTAAAAACCAATGCTGCTTATGAATGTGAATGTGCCTCACTAAGGCATTCTCTGCATGCACCCCAGACAGAGCAAGCTGCCCTTTTCACATCCTTTGTGATCTTCACAAAGTATCTTCACAGATACTTTGACAGGATGTAAAGGAAATAATCTAAACGTCATCATTCTTGAGAAGCAGAAATGTTGTGGTCAGCTGAAGATTACTATTGAAAATATCTGAATATGTTAGAGAGTAAAATCGTAACTGGAGATTTTGAGTATGTGTCAAGCGTATATGAACTACATACAAAACCTAGCAATTTGTACACAAAATTATACATACACATGTCAACGCCTCCAAGTATAAATGCTTAATTAATCTAATTTATATTTTTTAGTCTTTAATAACTACATTTTATAAAACACAGGAACTGATTAAATTTTTTTTGTAACAAAATTAATTTTCTAAAATACTCTAGATTACTCAGTGAACTCTATAAATATTTAATTGACAAAAATGAAGGCCACAACAAATTTAAATCTTGGGTAACAGTTTAAATCTTAGCAAGTCAATGTTTTTTTATTTTGTCCCTTCTCTAGAAGCGATTAATTGTGTGGTCTCTGCTTATTCTAAGGCTAATTACTGTAGGTGTAAATTATACGTGTGTATTCTGTAATGAGCCTCTCTGACCTCCAGCACCCCTGGTGGCTGAGATATTTGTGTCCAGATCAGCTCTACTTACATTTTTCAGTAGTGAAATACCCACAGTACTCCCTGTTGGAAACATCATGCTGCAGACCTCTACATCTTTTTGTGTCTGCAAGCAACAAAAACTGGCTGCTTTTGGAGCTGGTGACAGCGATTAGCAACTACCCTCACCAGTGCACTGTCCAAGCAAGACCAGGATGGTTACTGGTGCTACAGGCAGTGCTTTGAGTTCTTTGATAACAGCTGTTTTATAAGACACCAGATCTGACAGTTACACATGGGAAAGTTCTATCTCAGAAGGGAAAAAGGGTCTGGGGCAGGAAGTGGCAGGGCTCATTCAGAGAGCTTTAAACTAGATTTGAAGTGGGGTGGGAACAAATGGGACAGCACACTAGTAGTCCTGGCTGGCATCATCCTGGACATTCCTACAAGTTTCTGTACATTGCTCAGAGATCTCTCTTTTAGTCCAGGTTGGGCACTGCAGTGTTGCCAGAGCTATTCTTCAGAGGCACTTGTACTTGACACTCTCTCTGCTGGTCTTCTGGCTGCTAAGACAGGCTGTGCCTGTCATTGTCTTGGCCCTGCTCACGAGCTGTTCCCTACTGGAGAGGGCATAGCCTACCCTGAGGCCACTCTCAGCAATCAGTCCATGCTGCTTAGGAAGCAGCTCCTGCTGTTCCCTCACTTGAGCTTTGGCAACAGGTACTGAATAAATGCATGAACCTGCACTTAGGCAGAGATGGAGCAAGACCTTCATATTTATGCAAATATGATCTATTTATACATGTGCAAATTTGACAAGCAAGTTCTGCAGCAATTCAAAGGACTCAAGTCCAGACTGGAAGAGTTTGTTTGCTCTGGTTTTTTGTATGTATGTCAGACATTCAGGGGTGGTATTTCCAAATGTAAACTAGGATACCACTTCCTGTTTCATTATTTGAATTCACTGTTGCCAATGCAATGAGTGCATACTCACCCACAAGTACTCATTTTAGTCAGAAATATCATGCTTAGGCCATCTGTGTCTAGAGAGAGGGAGAGATATAAATGGCTTCAGGGCTCAGATCACACCGTGGCATGTACGCTGTATAACAGAAATTGGCTAGTTACCAGACTCTTTTACTAGCAATGGCCGATCATTTATTATCATCACAATTTCTGTTCAGTGATCTGCAGTGTCTACATAGTAAATTTGTGGATATTATCTAACCTTTTCTCTTGTGTAAGAGGTTGTGGGTTTTTTGCTAGCTGCTAATTATTTTCAATTTTCCTTTAAAGTGAGGCTTAAATAAAACCTCTGGTGGTTGATGGATGTGATTTTGCAGCCTAAAACCAGATGCTTCCCAGATGGTCTGGTTTTAAGCTTGCAGCCAGTGCTTGTTCATCATTTGTTTTCCTTAGGGCCCTGCTTTGAAACTTGACTGAATACTTCAGTTAGCCCCACCTCTTCAAGGTCAGAGGATAATTTTCACATGATTCAGCATATATCAACAAGCTGGAAAGTGTCTTGTTTTTTACCTTGCTTCGTATCACAGACTTTTGCACAATCTTTTCTGCTCTGTTCCTTGCTGATGTGGACTAGCAGCCACATAGCCTACAGTGCTCTAGCATGGACCTTGAAAATTTATAATGAAGTACTTGGTCTGTCATTGATAAGTGTTTTTGACAAGTATATGTAAGACAGAGAAATGTTCAGATACTATTGCAACTGGAGCTACATGGCAGATAGCTATTTGTTTCATATTTTCTATTTTACATTTGCCTTCCACACATGTAATAAGTTTACAACTCAGCTGTGCTGCTTGCATGGATTCCTCAAATCTGCCTCCAGTGCCAAACGAGGCTACAAGTGCAAAGTGATACCAGACACAAGGATGATGGCAACACTGACAGTGATACTTCTCTTACTTTGAATTCTACAAATTGTCACTTGCCCTTTGCATCTTGAGTGCTAACCTCTGCTCTCTAAGTGATATGGATGTGTATGATGAAAGGAAATGCCTTTTATGTGGAGTAAAGGATTGGGATCATAAGGTCTAGATGGTCCAAGTGATACCTCCTTGGGATAAGTGAAAGTTTATTACTACTACAGTTTTCTAAGCATCCCAGGACATTGGTGCTCACTTCTGCTTAGTCCAAGATACTCTGCTAAAACTTAAGATGTCCGTTCAATGGAGGAAAAAGATTGATAAAAAAGAGAAGAGAAAAAATTCTGAGCTGGCTAGTGACTGACCTGTTTTGTGATTTGTTTTATTTTTCTTCTGGGTTGATTTTATTAACTGAGATGTATTGTCGTAGCACCACATGAACACCTTACACAAATAGTAACAGAAGGTAGGTTGGTCGTTGTAGAAAATGGAAGCTTCGTACTTAGTTAAAACTGGCATATATGTCAGGACAGGTTTTATCTAAAATCTGTACTTCTGATTAATGAGCAACAGGGACATTTAGTTTCAGATTTAGGACCAATGTATTTTTACTCTAATTTAATAGAGCTGATGATCCTGGGTGTACTGAATGCTGCAATTTATTTTAAAATGGTATAAGCCGTGGAATTTCACAATGAATATGGCACTGTGTTTATTATATGGTTTATTGTTGGCATTGTACCAACATTTCAGAACTTTGAAATTGTGTCTAACCTGAAGAATAAATCTTTACTCACTTGTTAGTGTTTGTTTTCTAGTCTGTGGTTCAGACAAAAGTATTTATGTAGCAGAACGAAAAGCCATCAGAAAAGTGAACAGTGAGAGGTCATGAGCAACCAGCTGCACCTGCATTCCTCAGAATCAGGATTTAACTCTCTAATCAATGCTATGAGAAGACATACAGGGATAATCCAGACACATACAGAATTCAAGCAGGAACTCATGTTTTCATGTACATCTAGGAGTAAAACATTGTTCTTCTTATCACGAAGGTTGCCTCTTCTCACTCTTACATTCACCGTGAGGGGAACTCAAGACTTACTGTTAAATATTTGTAATTATAAAATCAGTAATTATTTGTAAACTAATTTTCCAGCCTAAATATTTTACTTGTAAATGCTTCTGTGTGAAATGGTTTGTGATTAATTTGTTAAACAATGCTGCATGAATTACACTTCATGTTGCCATAAAACAAGCAAGACGAGTTGTTCCCATAAGAGAGCTAGAGGAAAAGCTTTTTTATGGTAGCTTTATTAACACACTGATTCTGTTTTCCAGCAAGAGCTATCACCTCTTTCTGTAGCTGCTTAAGGTGCTATGCACAAAGCAAAGGCATGTGCTCTGGGAGCATGCCAGCAGGGAACAAATCCTGGGAAAATATTAATTTTGGCTAGTGTTTTATGTGTTTCCTGAACCAACTTATATGAGTTTGTGTTCACTTAGCAAACTTTGAGAAAAATTCAGAAGAACTTTATCCCTCCCACCCCCGCCGAGAACCTG
Organism: Phoeniculus purpureus; assembly: GCA_028565055.1. Lineage (NCBI taxonomy): Eukaryota > Metazoa > Chordata > Aves > Bucerotiformes > Phoeniculidae > Phoeniculus > Phoeniculus purpureus. Next base: position 19,661 of record JAOXOE010064747.1, read on the forward strand.
AAGTTTTTCAGTCTTTTGAATATCTATATGACATATATTTCATATTTTTTGATACATACCTTTCAATGAAAGCTGTCTGAAAGGCATAGCTTTTCTGCTCCTTCCCAAGGAAACAAGGAGATTTTTTCTGAGTTTTCTTATTTCCTTTGAAGTGTGAAGAACTGTAAAATATCAAGTTAGAACCCAGAGGAGGGGGACACAAAAACACATACCTTCCTCAAAACGTTTTGCAGAAACTGTCTTGCTTTTGATTTATCTATGTGCCTCCTGATTGCTTAACCTAGAACCACATGAGGTCACTTCACCTCATTTATCATAGGATCCAGATAATGTCTTTACAGAAGATGCTCTTCACCTAGCACATTACAGTTCTGCTAGAAAAGCGCAGTTCTTTCAGGGCTAGGTTCAACAGATCATATTTCAAACATGGTGGTGAAATTGGTTAAACATATAACCTAAAAATAGACAGTTATACAATCTAATAAAATGAACTCATTCATCACACTTAGTAAACTTTAAAAGATTTGTTTGGTTTGGATATCTACCTGTAGACCTCTTTCATCTGAAAACTGGAGTTGGAATTTCCATAGGGATTAATGCTTCTTGATTGCTTTTTTATTATTTTATATTTTCTTTCTCAGAACAAAAACATGGTGGCCTGGATCTATTTTGAGGTCCATTTTGATCTTTATTTATTTTTCACTCTCTTTTTCTTCATATTTAATGTTTTTTTCTGAAAGACAGCAGAAATTATAAAGGCTTACAAAATTATAAGCAATCCCAGAACACCTTATGCCTTTGCAAGACTGCTGTCTTCTCAGGACATAGTAGGATGCAGTTTCCTTGTTTTCCGAGTTCATTTCCTATGCCCGTGGCTGCTGTTTGGCAGTCATGCAGATATGGCACTCAAAGATACGGTTTAGCTTGGTAGAGTTAGGTTAATGGTTGGACTCAACGACCTTAGAGGTTCTTTCCAGCCGAAATGATTCTATGAGTCTATTCTTGATCTGGCTTTTCATATACTAAATAATGTGCTGATTTTAGCTGAAGCTGAGATTTTAGCAGACAAAAACATAATTAAAAGATGAACTTGGTTACTTACGTTCCTGAGACTCTTAAATAATGATCAGAAGCTGTTTCTCCTCAACCTCTGAAATCATACCAAAAAGTGGAGGAAGCAATAATTTTCAGGAAAAATACTCTCACGGTGCAGACTTTTCTTCCCACTTAATGGATGTCCATCATGTCTCTCAGTAATCTGAACAGTCAAAGTTTCATCCCATTTCTGTGCCCTTCCTCTCCCTTCACACATCCAGATTTGGGTATGATGGAGTAGTGTTGCTAGGCAGCATTTCTGTGGATGTCACTGGGTGTATGCAGCCACTGCTCTCTGTCAGCACTCATGATAAAAGTAGGGTTTTACCTGTACGAACTCAGAGCTATTGCTGCACCTCTAAAAATTATCAGAGCAGCCCATCAAGAGACATGTTGAGCAAGCCTGAAAATGCGGTCAGCATTCAGATGAAAATATCCTCCACTCCTTGTGCTCTTTACAACACATATCTCTCATAATTTCAAAACACTCCCAGGTGTTTGAAAAAGAGAGTAATTTGAAAGAAAAGTGACAAATTGCTGTACAAATCTTTCTGTTTAGGTTCATAGTAAGCATCCGTCATGCCTCAGCCATTGTCAGAAAAAATTATCAATGACTGTGTCAGTCATCAGGCATGTTTTTCCGTCGTGCACATCAACATCTCCCAATATTTCTGTCACTACTGACCCTATCAACATTTTTGGGCTCTGCTTATCTGCTGTGATCCTGAGCTTCCTGCTCGATGCACACCAGTGTGGAAGATCATGGATTCTGCTCCTGCTTTAGACTGACCTAAATTCCCTAAAAAGATTAGGCAGCCAGAAATTCAGTCTTCGACTTTCTAGGACACATCTGAACAATAAGTTTCATGAAGATGAAAACACATTAACACAAGTTCCAATTCCGATCAGTCTTCTATCTTGACAGTGTCTCTGAAGTAGCGGTGTCATCGAAGGGTGTACGTTCCGCTTTCTGATCTGCTGCTGCCTGGCGTTTCACTGGTGATTGCTGCTTGCCTTTCAACATCTTTATAGAACAGCAGCAGAGCAACCTTGTCCATGCTGCTTTAGCTACCCCCAAAAGGGGCATGTAATCTGATGGAAGAAAACAAACAAAATACGTTCCTAATTAGATGATGATCAAAGACTAAAGAACAGATCAGCTCTTTTGCACAATATAAATGTGTGGAAACAAAAGATTCTTGCAATGTAGACATTGCTTGTATCAGTGTGACAAATGCCACATTCCAGTACTCACTATTGATGCAATTAATGTAAAGCTTCAGGCTAAATTCTGGATGGGAATAAGCTTGTGAGAATAAGCTGTGTCCTTTCTAAAGAGTAATTACTAAGTGCAAAGTGAGGGGTCTGTATTACTGCTCAGACAGAGCAAAGCACTGAACAACATTTCATGCTGAGAGTTCATGCCCAAGACCATGAGGGAGGGCATCACCCCTTGACAAGAACACGGCTATTCTGCCCTGGCTTCTGAGCAACTTACCGTTCAGATATGCTACTGTTCTCTTAGCTAGAATCAAGAAACCCCATCTTGATTCTTGAGATAAAAAAAGTATGTTTCTTACATTCAAACTCTGTTTAGTGTTGCCACTGTGAAAAACTAAATCCAAAGAAGGGTATTTGCTTTCTTACCCACGTGTCTTTTTGCTTGACTTACTGTACACCTCATTTTTCCTTAGTAAGCACTTTCCACACAAAAATTTCCAGATGATTTGTTATTTCTTTCCCATTCATTCCCAGATGTGCATATACCAGTGATTACTGTTATGTGCCCGAGTTTCTAGACACGTTGCTTATGATTTATAAATTTGTAGTTTTATTATCTATCGTTCCTGGTCCAAGTTCTCAATTGATGTCTGTCAGGGCAGCATCATTTATTTCACTTATGCTGGTTGACAGGCTGGACCATTTAAATATGTTTTGTCTTGTCATGTGATTTTGTCTAGTAGTTGTCAATGTAGAGGGCAGTTATGCATATTCCAGACTGAATTAAGCTGCTGATCCAACAAAACCGTTACAGATATACTTTAAGTTCCATCAGTCTTTCAATGTGGCCATGTCGGTAATGATATGGAGCTTCAAGTAGGTGCTTTAGTATTCTGCAAAGTGTAAACTAAGTATGTTTGTTACGAAGCCCATAAGCTTCCCTAGGATCCTTAAGCTAAGCAGTAAATAAAAATAGTATGTAAGTACAAGTGCTAACATAAAGAGAGAAGGTGTTGTTAAAAACAAAGTTCCTGTTTTAAAGATGGGATTTTAAAGGTTCTTTGACATTCTGACAATCCCCTGCTACAAATGAGGTTCTTGAGTGCTGAGTGAATGCAGTAAATGTCTAAAAAACAAGGAAGGGAATATCATTTTTCACCGTTTGTGCAAATTCCCAACACAACAGTAAGGGGAGTTATGCACCCTCTGGAAATTAAACAATATCTACAGTAGCATAGGAAAGGTCAGTGATCCTTCAGGCCTTGACATCGTCCATAACAGTGAAGTTGGTACATCATTATCAGTGTCTTGTTCAATGCTTACACTGATCTAAGAAGCCTAGAAGAAGTAAGTCCAGAGAGAAACAGTCCAAAGGCTAATAAAAGTAAACATAAGATATGTGTAGGGGTATGAATGGAATTTACAAGACCCTGCAGCAACAGCAGAAAACAGAAAACACCAGCTGGAGAACAAGTTCTTCTATATCTCCTTTTTGTCCCCTATGGTCTAAAAAATTTTATCCAGTAAAGTACAAAATTTACAAAAGGAAGAAAAAAGTGCAGCACCTAAAAAAGTCCCGTGAAAGCAAGCAATATTTCTGACGAACTCCAGACGTTAATTTTTTTATACTGTGGTCACTCTAAGCACTTTGATGGCTGATTGCTCTACCAGTAGTTTAATGAGGCCAAGCACTGTACATGTAAAAGCATTTTCTTCAAAGCTGAAAAATCTGAGGCAGTGAAATAAGGATTAATCTGGGTTTCAGCTAACACTTGTAATTCTTAATTATGAAGTTTATAGTAGAGTGCAATTAATTCAGGTTTTACAATGCATGCCAGCAAATTTTGCTTTGTCTTAGGCAAACGCTGTTTTATTTTTTTGAATCTTCAAAAGCAGCAGCTCTTGCAGAAAGCCTTATTACTGCTCAAGAATAGGAAATCAGGATTAAAAGAGGGACCAGTGAGATGGAAAATGTGGTGCTTTCCACATTACTTGTACATGAACTATACACCAAGTGCTTCCCTGTTCCCATTTTGCAGTGTTTATTCCCAATGGTGAAAACACTTATGGATTAATTAGCATAAAGTTTAAAAAACCTTAACATTCTTGTTTCCTTTTACTCAGGAATGATATTTTTGCTGAAACATGTATTTGCAGATATGACTAAGATAATTACTCTTAGTCTGTATTAATTAATGTATTTGTTGAGATGCTTTTCCAAAGCAGGGACAGACAGGGAGCGAGCTGTACATCACCCATATGTTAAATTATAGATGACATTTTTCTTGTAAAATCAGCAAAACACAGAATTTTTAATGGTATTATGAGATGTGTTCTAAGATGAATGTTTCAGCCCAAACATCTACTGCTTTCAGTCTTGAGATCAGACTCTACAAGCTGAAGACCAAGATCCTGACAAGCTCTTTTCGAGTTGGATAAATATCACCTTCCTCTTGTTGGAAGCATTATTTTCTGCATGCTTTACTTTTGTGTCACTACAACGCAGTGTGAAATAAGCTGACAGATCTTTTAATGAATTTTCTAATACCAGATCGCTCAAGCTTTTTACTTAACATAAGTAAATATTACTCCATGGAGAAAACCTGATGTCTCATGTGTTGAATAACTCAGCACCTCCCACCTTTAGCTGTGGATAGCAAAACTGAGTAAAGTAAGTATAGGAAAATTTATTGTCGACTGGTCTCCAGTGACAGAGTATGGAAAAGAGTAAGGTAAACAGGACTGTTGCTTCAACTGAATTTACTACAGTTTAGGGTTACAGAGAGTGGGGTTATCTGGAAAACAACCCTGGAACAAAAATGCTATAGAGTCACTTGTAGAGAAACTTTAGGAGCAATGTAGACAAAATAAGGAGAACTTAGAAAGCAAAAATTCTGTTGTAGTAGCTAAGTGATCTTTGTGGATAATGAACTTGCAGAGTTAACGAAAAATACTGTCTTGTGTAACTTGGTTATAGCTTGTTAGCATCAGTGCTTTAAGGGTGTATACACAACACTGTATGCTCAATAAAACGTCTTCGATCCACAATCGGAGTCCGTGCTTTCAATATGCCACACTACAGTGTACTGTTTTCTTAGGGGCTATAATAAAGAAAAGCATTAAAATGCTGGTGCTATTCATAAGGTCACCTGCCAAACAACTTTGTGATCAGTTTGTGGTCAAGTCAGTTACAGAAGGAAAAAGCAATCTGATGTCGGATGCCTAAAAATGAGGTGAGAGGGAACCAGCTGAACATACCTGGAAAATGCTAAGGGTGTAGAAGTTGAAGAAAACTGGCTCAGTCTTGGAAAACTGACAAAAGGTAACTGGCTAATGGACTGCAGAGGTTACTTATAAAAACAATTCCCGATGAAAAACTTATATATATAAACTTCCCAGCACTCATTCTAGACTGGAGAGGAGATTGCAACAAGAATATGGTGACATGATGAGATAAGTTCTTTCTGTGTTGGACACAGAATTTTTACAAACTAATGTAAGTAAACTCAGGTTCTTTAAGCAATGTTGCTATAGAAAATTAACGGAAAAATATGTGAATGAAATAACTGTGATTCATTCTGTGTAAGCTGAAGTGTGCCATACAATATAATATAGAATCATAGAATGGTAGGGGTTGGAAATGACCCCTGGAGATCATCTAGTACAACCCTGCTGCTGGAGCAGGTTCTTCTAGAGAAGATCACACAGGAACTTGTCTAGGAAGTCTTTGTATATATCCACAAACTTTCTGGGAAGCCTGTTCCAGTTCTCTGTTAGCCTCAATGTGAAAACCTTTTTCTTATGTCTAGATGGAACCTCCTGTGATCCAGTTTGTGCTCACCAAGAATTCTCCAATCCTCTTGAGACTCACTCATATTTATAATCATTGATTGGATGATTGTACTGTTAATAAAGTATATTTAAAAAGAAAAACCTTGCTTTGAATATATCATAATAATGGTCTCACAGGCACTCTTTTAACTTACTGATATTCCTACAAAGCCTGAAGAAATAACAGCAAGAAGAAGGAGGAAATTTCTGCTCTGTATATTCAGCTGTAACAGAGTGGAATGTGAAAGTGAAGATATTGAAAACAGTTTGAAAGCAGTGATCAATACCTGTCTTATGCGAAACTTTTCATCAAGAAATCACAGAGGATATACTGTACAATCTGCTCCCAAGTACCTTACTTAAAAGATTGTTCTTCCTGGCACATCTTATTGGCATCAGGATCACTATTTAAAATGAAGAAGATAAAATAATATGAGTTTGTGTAAATGTCAAAGTCACCATTAACTTCTCCAAAAGTTCCTGTTAGGTCCTCTGTGATTTATAGGAACTTAATGACAAATAATTAAAACACCTCTTATGTCACACACAAATTTAGCACAGAGATGCAGATCAGGACAAGCAAAATATTTTGAAAAATAACCATAATTGGTCCACCAACACTCAGCTATTTTTACATCGTAGTGAATTAATAGCATGTTTCTACTTAGGTCTGTAGGAATCTATTCTTATACGCAGGTATGGCAATAAGATTTTCCCATAACTTCCTTGTTTCTAAAATTGTCAAGTTTTCCTTCTCCAAGAACTCCTCGTTATTGTTTGTTCAACATAAAGGTTGAAACATTTATCAACAGCCTAGGCCATGTTTGATTAGTGTACATAATCAAGGAAAAAACCAGTCCTGCTCAGAAAGCTCTTTGCAGGGTGTTCAACACAGAGATAGGCTGGCAAATGAAAAGGCTGCTCTGCTTTAATAATCAGTGACACAAATATGAGCAATTGATCGTAACGCAGCGTAAGTCTGTGACCAGGTTCCACTAATGGAGATACATTTTATTCCCATTTCCCCCATGAAACTAGAATAGCTTTCTTTCCAAAACGCTTTGTAATAAAGAGCAAGGGCTGTGTGTGAGAGGAAGATAAGTGGAGGATCGAAAAGCCTAATCTGCTTAAAACATTTAGAAATTATCACATCACAAATGTTCAAGAGCTCATTGTATGTGATAGCCTATCTCCTGGGAAATGTTCTGTGACTCCTCAAATGCAACTGCTAGGTTTATTATGCAAACAACATAGAATAAGGAAACTATTATCCTGAGCATAAGAACAGAGGAGATTGAAGATATTTTGTCATATGAACATTTTCTGTTTGTGATTTCTATTTGAAAAGGACTTTTTTGCCACTGAACACCCCTAAACCATTTCACCAGCCTACCCACAGGAAAGGGATTTTTCTCTATCCTTTGACACGACCTTGTTTCAAAAGCAATAGGAGCAATTATATTCAAGAGCTTGCACTACTCTACGTTTTGGTCCTGTGATTTTTAATGATGCTGATTTGACCCTTTTATCAGTCCAGGCAAGAAGAAAAGATCTCTGCATTGGTGCAACCACTGTGTCAGTGTCCTGCAAATCTGGCCTAAATGAAGCATGATAAAACCTCGCCGCAGTGGCTGCAGCAAGACCTCTGATTGATACTGATTTCGTGATTACAAATCAAAACTGAGTCTGATTTTGCTTTTAGACCCTTGGCAGATAGAACTACTTGCTATCCTTTCTGTTCTGAATCACATTAATTTGACTGATAACTTCACAGACAAGTTAAATCTACATCATTTTAAGAGAGAGACATCCTGACTTTCTCTTTGACATCTCAGCTGACATCTTAGTTAGAGACTAACATTTCCACTAAAGAGCGTGCTTTTCTGCTCCGTCATGGATCAATGTTATCAAGATAACTTTGAATTACGTGGGTGATGAAAACATTCTTGATTGCACAACACACACAAACCGTTTTTCCTTGTCTTGACAAAAAGCCAGACAATTTCTGTATTCCAGACAGCTTTTTTCCAAGTGTTCACCAAAAAAATTAAGCCACTTTCAGTTTCGTTACATCCCCTCTGGTAGGTCTAGTGAAGCCGTTTGTTGTCGGCTTGTTGAGAGTAACTGCAGAACAGACGGATTTTCAAATTTCTTTTAAAATTCTGCACATGTAACAACTGCATGAAGTAAAACCTGTAACTGACGTTTAATTGCCCTCCCAAACAACTTCATTTCTAGGATTAAGTATGGAAGAACAAATTGGCAGTTTTCCAGTGAAGAGATAAAATATGAATTGACTTTGGTACAGAATGACCTCATCGTATTGAAAGCAAGAACCCATCTCTGGAAGTGTAGTGCAGCTTTTCTGCTCATCAGGTATCAGTCACTAGCAGGGCAGCGTATCCTTGGCTAAATAATAATCCCTTTAATGGTCGATTATTTCATTCCGTGATGAACTTCGGAGGGAGTAGTTCACAGATGATTCAAAGAAGGTTGTCGCTTAACAGCTCGAACTGGTTCTTTGCAAATGAGTTTCCATTTAGGTTTTTTATTTTGTAATAGATATTTCTCATAGATATTTGACATAGATATTTCTCAGCATAAAGTCTCTTCAGTGATCATGCATGAACACACTGAGAAAAGGAAAAACAAAATTAGAAAGGGTCTAAACTGAGCTATGCACAACATTCTGTCTGCTTTGTATATCCACATGCATAACCCACATCCCCAGTTATTGGCACTTCCTTAAAAATACCAGTCTCTGAAGTAAAGCAGTGGGTAGTCAGCCCACTGTGGGTAGATCACAGTCTACAACCTGTAGATCCAGAGCTTTGAGGGGGATGTTTCCTTGGAGAGAGTTGTCTGTGAGGACGCAGAGGCAGGAAAAAGAGAATCCAGAGTAAGGTAAGACTGTGTTTGTATTACCTGTATATGTACTGCTCAGTTGTATTTCTCTCTACATATATATTAATGCTTCATACACAAATTATGTAAGCAATACAGATAATACATAAACCCAAAATACACTATGCATATTCAAAACCTGCCTGGATGCAGCCTTGTGCAAAATACTTTAGGCCGTCCTGCTTTGGCTGCCTTGATGATCTATTGAGGTCCCTTCGAACTGCCACGATTCTATGATTTAGTGATATGTATGCAACATGTATGTAGATTGTCCATGTAATATGCATATGCTAATAATAAGAGTTAAGTACACAGACATACATTTTTCATGCACATGCACCTCCAGAATAGTATTAATTTGGTACTTCTTCCTCAAAACTTCTGTTCAGGAATCCATGTTTTGTCTAAGAAGACCTGTCCAGTATATAAAAAAAATCTATGTTATTTCACCGGACAGGCATGCTGGCTGGGTACTGTGTCTGGTTTGTATAGGACTTCAAAAGCAGAGAAAAAAATATTTTGCAATTTTAGGTCTTAAGAGGTCCTGAGAGGTCTCATTTAAGCAATTAGTTTAAAAATCCCTGCTGTTACCTTTTAAAACTGGTTGCCATTTTCACTTCTGGCTTTGTAGAATCACTTGCAGCTCAAACATCATGAGAACATGATCTATTCCCTGCTTTAATTATTGATGGGCTAGTTAGTTTTCTTTACCTTTGAGTCAGTATTATCTTTAATACTTCTCTCACTTTGTCCTGATGCTGTATATTTGCAGAATCAATTGTTGCAAATGCTGCAGCAGCCAAGGCTCTTAAGGAGCAGAATATCTTTGGCTACAGCAGATGGACAAGCCCAGAATGTCTTCACTGGATCGTGCCCAAATGCATACTAAAATATTGGCATCAGTTTACACCACATGAAATATTAAACACATAGCCAATTTCATTTCATGTTCTTTAAAAATTTTTTTTAAAACAATGGTTTTGGTTCTTTTTTTCAGTTAGGATTTTGCTTGTTTCAGCTAAATTCTGTTATCAACCCCATTCATAGTGAATTGGTTTACATATGTTTTCCCCAGTCTTGGGCTATGGTTATTACTTCTTTAGCTGTATAAAGTACACAAACTGCTAGGTGATCTATCTTCAGAAGTGTTAACACATCTAAGCTTGGGCTCTAATATTTTTGTTCTGTGATCTCTGAGATTTTCAAACTAAAAGAAGCCTGCCTGGGGCACATATGGTCTGAGATGTGTCTAACAAACAGCCTCATATTGCAAAGAGGAGTGACAGCTCTATGTTCCTTTGCCAATGAATTCTGTTATTAGCACATTAAAATTTTGGAAACTATCCCCTGACAAGGGAACTTTACTATATAAATAGTCTTCATTTCAAACTCTTTGTCACTATAAATTGGAATAGACTGAACTATGTGGTGTGTGATCAAATAAAATGACTGGAAATCACAAGAATACATATTCTTCTTTAGAAGCATTGCTTCTGTGCTTAACAGGTGTTACAGATTTGTTGGACCCCAAGACAGAAGATGATAGTTCCTGAAATTCCCCAGTGCTGCATCCCAGAGGATAAAGCCCAAACTCATCCTCCTAGGGAAAGCAGAGACAAAGAGACATGATTCAGCTGAGACAAGATTTTCAAGACTTGTATATATTTGTATTTATAAAGATACTTCCCTATAGAATATTTCAGTAGTCAATCAATGATATTGCTGTTTTCCAAGTTTTTTACTATTTTCTTATTTTAATGTATTATTTATTATTATTATATTTGTTTTCAATCATTTTCTGTTTGTACAACAGCAATGCAACAGGCACAGAAGGAAGGCAACTGGGGGTGAGGTAGAGGGAAAAATAATTAAATTATAATCCCAAATTTTTGTCAGAGTTCTCAAGAGTCCATTCAGCCAATTTGGGTAGCAGAACAACAGAACCATATTTTTTATTTCTCTTTGGAATTTGGTCTCGTCTAAAACTCACTAACAAGATGTATTTCTGTTCTACTACCTTGAACAGAAACTAAATGCAAAGATAATGACTGATATTGCAGAAGACTGGGAGTGAATCTTCAAAATGTCTTTTCAAAACAATTAGTAAACTTGTGTTACAAAAATGTACAAAATCTTTCACTATCAGCATGTTCTTTAGAAGGTCCATAAAGCTGATTTGCAAAGACTGACAACTACCGAGGCGAGAGCTAGCCGCGGTACTACAGAGACCTCAGTACCGCGGGACCGCCGCAGCCTGAAGCAAGAAGCGGCCGGGACCCCAGCGCAAGCAGGAAGAGCCCCGGTCCCTGCAGATACC
>JAOXOE010064830.1:0-31007 GCA_028565055.1 Phoeniculus purpureus
AGTCTAGGTGATCCTGCTGTTGCAGGCAGATTGGACTGGATGATCTTTTGAGGTCCCTTCCAATCCGTTATGATTCTATGTTATAATTCTATGACACTCTTTCCTTACATGGGGTCCCTCCCATGGGAGACAGTCCTCCATGAAATTTTGCTGCATGGATTCTTCCCACAGGCTGCAGTTCTTCACAAACTTCCATGGAGTGCAGTCCTTCAGGAACAGACAGCTCTGACAGGGGTTCCCCCACAAGATCAATAGTCCTGCCAGCAAACCTGCTCCCACATGGCCTTCTCTCTCTTCATGGGTCCATGGGTCTTAGCAGGAGTTTGCTCCAGCTCAGGCTTTCCATGGGGTCACAGACTCTTGTGAGCATCCATCTGCTCCAGAGTAGGGTCCTCTTTGAGCTGAAGGTAGACAGGACAGTCAGGTCTTGACCTCATGCTGCAGGAATATATCTACTCCAGTGTCTGGAGCACCTCCTCTTTTTTGTCTAATGACAGTGTCTGCAGAGTTGCTGCTCTCACATTCTCATTCACCTCTGGCTGCAATTGCTGTTGTGCAGTGACATGGTCTTCTGTTCAGCTTATAATTGTCAGGTTGCTGTTACCTTCTGACTGTCTTGCTTTGCTCCTCAGGCATCACTGTGGACAAGTTTGGGCTGATTTACTTTGTGGATGGAACTATGATCAGACGGATTGATCAGAATGGCATCATCTCAACAGTATTGGGTTCCAATGATTTGACATCTGCTCGGCCTCTCAGTTGTGACTCTGTCATGGACATTTCTCAGGTAAAATGGAGTTCTAGTTTGGTTTCTACAGAATAGAAGCTTATGCCTTCATGCTGTCTTGGGACCCTTTTCTTGGGTTGATACATGACACTGTCAGCATGTCTGTGTGCCTCATCAGGCTTGATAAAGGGGTAAAGGCTCAGGAAAAATGACACTCCTATGTATTTTGTGGTATGAAAATGACTGGGTCAAAAAGATCCTATAAAGACTGCAGAAAAGACCAACCTAACTGAGAGATCTCTGGGGTGTGACTTTTAAAAGATGCCCCAGCCAAATAAGAGACTTCTATCAGAGCTCCCAGTCAGCTGGGAGACACAGTTTCCTAGGGAATCAGGCTTTGTTAGGCTCATTTCTCAAGAAATTAGTTGCTTTAAACTAAAAAGACCATACTTACATTACTAGGGCTACATGCCATTCTCTAGCATAACTAACCATGAGGAATTTTCTTTGCTTCTATCCATCCTAATTTGGCCCAGCACAATTTTAGACCTGAATCAAATTAAAATCTGAGAAATACTGATTGGGGGTTGTGGTGCCAAAATTAGCAACAGCAGGCAAACAAGAATCCTGAATTGCATCAGATTGCAAATTGGTTGCAGCTACCATCATGCTGGGCTTTTAAGTCCTGCTGCTTAAAGGTGGAGAGGAAAAAAACAGAGTGAGAGAGAAAAAGAACTCTCTGTTTGATTTATTTACTTCTGCATGGTGCAGAAGATAAATCTGTTACAGCCCAGTGCTCAATGCCAGTTTAGAGAGAGTGTCCTTTGAAACCTTTGTGCCACTTGTTTACCTGGCTGCAGGAATGTTGCCCTCTCCTATGAAAATACAGATCATAGCTGGAGGGCTAAGTACTGTTATTCAGCCACAATAGATGTCAGTGGGGTTTCCTTTTTGTAACTACCTAGATAATTTCCATGCCGCCATATGGAACCTGTTCCTCTTGGTTTTCCCTCTAATTTTAAAAGATTATTCTTGCTTCTTTGTAACTGGTTCCCACTGTCCTCAATTTATGAACAAGCTGAAATTATGAGTTTAAAAGCTTTCATGCCTTCTATAGAAGCAAATTTTCCTGGTTAAAGGTCATCTTGTAGTATGTTTCTCATCTAACAGTCTTAGGTTTTTCTTTATCTGAATTTCAGAGAGCATTACCATAAGACCTTTGTGGATTCAGGCTTTCAAAATAATTTTCTTGCAGGTTATGTGGAATGTATGTATAGCAATGTCAGATTTAAAAAACTTCCGACATGAACATTTTAACGTATCAACTGAAGACTCTTTCCCTTCATAAAGTGCTAGAAGCTGTTTTTAGATTAACCTCTACTGTGTTGAACAGATTAATCAGGACTGTTCCAGACAGATGCACCAATGGCAAGTTTAATTAAAAAAATATAAACAAACAAAAAGAAACCATCAACCCCAAACCAGCCAAAGAAGAATCCAGCTTGGGAAGTAGATTTTTAACATTTACAGTGGCTAGAAGGATCTTTTCTGTCAGTTCCGTGAGGCTCCCTGGGACATGAGGACATGAAATATTTAGCTGGTGATGTTGATGAGGAAGGGTTTTTAAGAAGTTGAAAATTCCCTTGTCAGTTCAGAATAAACTCTGCTCTTGATGCTAACTCAAGGCTGCAGAGCTTAAAGACCACTGGAAGGGATGGAGGCATGCATTATTAAAGAGAGAACCACAGGCTGTAATGTTTTACTACAGGAAGGGTTAAAACAGGCCAGGAGCTGTGAAAACAGAAGAGATTTTGCAAACAGAGAGGCAAAGTAGATAGAGCTCAGCACATTGCTTGGCCATGAAAATGAGCTTCACAGGCCCAGCCATTAGAAGGTGCAATTAGCTAAATACTTTGCATCTAATACTCTTAAAAAAAAAAGTTGAAAAAATACTTACCCATGAATAGAAGTATCAAAAATAGGGCTGTGGCAGAGATGTTCAACTGAAGGCTTTAAAAATAAGAATCTCTGGTGTGCCTCTAGATCTTAACTTGCCTCTTCATATTCTTGGTTTCAAATGAAGACACAGTGACAGAGGGTTTACTGGGCATTGTACTGCTCTTTCCCATAAGGTTGCCACCTTATAGATGCAAAATACCCCCAAGTTTAGTTACATAAAATGAGAGGAAGCAGTGATGGAGATGGATGGTGGGAAAGGAAGGCTTGAAATGAAGAAAGATCCTGGAACTGCAGACCCTGAGACGTGCCCAAATCCCAGAACTTGTCATGCTGTTGGGTTCAGAGAAACAATCCATGGGTGCAGGGAGAATGATAGGAAGTTAACCACCAGATATCAAGTCCATCTACTGTTAGAGCTGCCTGGCTGAGTGAAAGGGAGTTTATAACCAGAGCAGCTTTTCTTATTAGTTGAAAATCTATTTTAAAGCCTGTCTGGATGTGACCAAAACCAACCTTCACACCTCTGCTGTGGGAAGATGCACCATTAGGAAAACATGTAAGTGTTGTCTCGTTCCTGTGAGTACAACACTGGTTATTTTTATTCTTCATAAACCTGAAGTAAAGTAGAATAAGCTAAGAATACACATCTTATTGTTCTTTGTTATAATGAAAACAAGTTACCTGCACTCCTGTTGGTAAGTATAGCTTAGGTTTGGCAACTTAGAGAGCAGACTTGATTGAAAAGACAGGGTATTGCAGAAGTAGAGTTAGAAATAGAGACCTCCTAGCTTTCACTCATTTGTGATGTTACCAGTTGCTTTTTCAGTTTATTTTTGTACATGGATTATCAGTACAGAACTGTGATGTGTCACTATTGCTTGAACACATGCTTCCACTATGCTTAGAAAACATGTGAAAACCACTGTGAAGATACAGGTGTTTTATTTCCTGAATTTCTTGTGGATTGCTATTTTGCATTTTTGCAGCATCAAGCAGAAAATCAGAGGTTGTAACTTAGACATACACAAATGCTGACACAGCTGCCAGTTTTGTATCTGTCCCTCCTTGTCATTTACCCAGAGGAGCTTGTCTGGAAAAATCCTTTAGTTAAAGGATTATTGTTTCATTTGACTGATTTCATAGCACTTCACCCAACAAAATTTCCAATCCTGAGTCTCTGCTATCAGATCCAGGCTTTATCAATGCAAAAAAGCACAGGATTGGTTGGCAAGAAGGCAGCTCCCTTAAATCTTTGGACCTTCTTGTTTACTCCTGCATTCCCTGAACATTCATGTTCCTTCTCACAACCCCTGGCACCTCACACTAAGGTGGAGAAGCAGAGAGAAGCCATAATGCAGAGCAAAATCTAGGAGGGTCTGCATTTGTCCATCATCCTGCTGCACTATGAACACCATGCCAAGCAGTAATAATTAGTCATGTTTCTTTTACTCCTCCCTTTAATCCATGTTGAAACATCCTAACTGTGATTGATTTGTAGCAATCATGCAATGAGAAAAGATCTTCCTATAGTAATTTCCTTCTGTGTTTTTTTTTTTACCATTAAGGTTCGTCTAGAATGGCCCACGGATCTGGCAGTCAGCCCAATGGATAATTCACTCTATGTCCTCGACAATAATGTTGTGCTGCAGATATCTGAGAACCACCAAGTGCGCATTGTGGCAGGGAGGCCCATGCATTGCCAGGTGCCAGGCATGGATCATTTTCTCCTTAGCAAGGTGGCAATCCATGCCACACTGGAGTCTGCTACTGCCCTGGCTGTCTCACATAATGGGGTCCTTTATATTGCTGAGACTGATGAGAAGAAGATCAACCGCATCAGGCAAGTCACCACCAATGGAGAGATTTCTCTTGTTGCTGGTGCACCAAGCAGCTGTGACTGCAAGAATGACGCTAACTGTGACTGCTTCTCGGGGGATGATGGCTATGCCAAGGATGCCAAACTCAATGCACCGTCCTCCCTTGCAGTGTGTGCAGATGGGGAGCTGTATGTTGCTGATCTTGGAAATATCAGAATTCGCTTTATTCGGAAAAACAAACCATTCCTCAACACACAAAACCTTTATGAGTTGTCCTCACCCATAGACCAGGAACTCTATTTGTTTGACACCAGCGGTAAGCACCTTTATACTCAGAGCCTTACCACTGGAGATTATCTTTACAATTTTACTTATTCTGGTGATGGAGATATAACCCTGATCACTGACAATAATGGCAACTTAGTCAATATCCGAAGAGATTCAACGGGGATGCCCCTCTGGCTGGTGGTGCCGGATGGCCAAGTCTACTGGGTTACAATTGGTACCAACAGCGCACTCAAGAGTGTAACAACACAGGGGCATGAAGTAGCCATGATGACGTACCACGGCAACTCAGGTCTCCTTGCTACTAAAAGCAATGAAAATGGTTGGACAACATTTTATGAGTAAGTATACTATGAATATTTTGCTGCTAACTTCATTTTCTGTTCTCAGAACCACACAAGGTTGATGGAATTCAATTCCCTGGGCAGAATTATTGTCTATATAAAATTGCATTAACAGAGACTATTACATCTCACACAAGCACCTCATACTAGAAGTGAGTTAGAGTTTGAATAAGCTCCATCTACCAAGTCAAAGATCAGACTGAATTTCTGCTGAGTTTTTCTAAATCAGCTAGAAGTAATTTGGACACCTGGTTCTCCTTAGCTGTAGTCGGGACAAGGGATTTAGGTAGAGAATTTTACTTGGCTTTGGAATTCTTGGTGTGAAAGTTCCATCAGATCATCTTTTTCACAGCTTTTCACCTAATTCCTTTGCTGCAGTGTCTTCTCTGAGCTTATTTGAAATGGTTGATGTAGAATGACACTTTGCAATGGCTGATGACAGTTTGCTCAGTAAATGCTGTGATTAACGGACTGTTCAGTTTCTGTTGTTGTAACTGGACTCAATAAGCTTTTAAAACAATCTCAGTACTGTTCTAGACCATTACTGGCCCAACAAGTTTTTTTGAGCAGAATTGAAACAGGATTAATTGAAAAGCCCGGAGGTGGCAGTGACTTAAAAGTTTGTATTTTACTGACTTTTTTTTTGTATTACTGTTAGTAATTCACCGCTTATAAACTCCATGAAGACAACAAATTTCTGATATCAAATAGGAAATAGATAACTGAATAAGGAGCATCAGTAAGGCATCTAGAATAATTCATCCTGATGTTGAGAACACCTTCCTCTTCCTTTGCTTCATTTTTCAAATCTAGCATCTTTCAAATGCTCCTTTGAGTGCATAATTTCTCATATGGTTTGGATGGTTACATGAAAGTGCTCAACTACCATAATAATAGACCCATTGTAACAGTCCAGTTTGACTTGACTAGACAGTTCCCAGGATTACCAATTAAAAATCTGTAGGGGGAAAAAAAGGCTCAGGGAAGGAAAGTTGGCTAAACCCTCATAGCTGTGTGTCAGACATGCAGCTGGTTTTGGTTCTGTCATTAAAATGTTCCAGGCCCAGTTTCAAATTTCTTTGCTGAAAGCTCACTCTTACTGTTCCTGCCTTGGTAAGCACTGTTAGAAACTTTGCAATGAATCTTTTGAAAGGTTGTTTGTATTCCATCGATATCCTGCCTGCAATTACTACAGCAATATTCTTCCCTGAATCAAAGCTAATGTCTCTGACACTGAATTTGCTTGAGGGAGGCTTTAGGGAAGAGAGAGGAGATGTTTTTCTCTATAAGAGTGGAAGCCTGCTATATTGTCGGAACATTATGCTAAATCAAGGAGTTGTTTTCTTTTCTGCAAAGAACTCAGTAGTTCCTGTGCTTGAAAACAGATGTATCCATGGACAGTGATGCAAACTAAACATTACAGCTAATAATGGTCTTTTTAGAGCTAAATGGAAGACAATATTCTCCAGTGGTTAGACTGGAAATCCTGACTAGAGCAAGTCAGCACTATATGATAGCACAGCATCACTGAAAATAGGATTGGGAATGTGTCTTCAGAGATGTCTCATTTAAACCTGTAATCAGTTATGTCTATTTAACCATTCCTGCCAGATTCTGATGCAACTTTCTAGAACTTCAAGGTAAAAGTCGTCTTTTGAATTAGTTATCTCACTCTTCCTTTATAGGTGATGGAGAGAAACAGGTATTTTCAAGGTTGTTTTCTAATGAGTTATGTCAGGTGTCTGCTTTAGGATGAGATGCGAGGAGCTACATTCTGAAAGTTTCTCTCTGTTAAGGTAGTTCAGAATGGTTATCTCAGGTACAGATCTTTACACTGCAGATGTCTACAACTTGGTCAAATGTCTCATCTCCTATCAAAGTAATCCAAGTTAACTGTGATAGCTTGCAAAAGGTAATCAACTAGTGGGGTTGTTTCAGGCAAATTGGCAGGGATAGAATCTACCTAGTATTTGTGTATGTAATCCTGGGAAAAACAATCAACAGAACTCATAAAGTGATAAGATTAGTAAATAAAGATGAGAGATTCCTTAATAAAGTAGGTTTTGTTTAAACAAAATACATTTTTGCCCATCTAGTAACAGAATATCCACATAAACAGGCCACATCTGAAGAACTGCACTGGACATTGAGTTGAGATTCCAGTGAACGGTAGCATCATAGAATCATTCAGGTTGGAAAAGACTTGAGATCATCAAGTCCAACCAGTAACCCTACTCTACCAAGGTCACCACTAGACCATATCCTTAAGCACCACATCTGATGTGGTTCAGGGATGGTGACTCAACCACCTCCCTGGGAAGCCTGTTCCAATGCCTGCCTAATGTCCAGCTTAAACTTCCTCTGGTGCAGCTTGAGCCCATTCCCTCTTGTTTCATCACTAATTACCTGTGAGAAGAGACCAGCATCCACCTCTCTACAATGTAGATGTAGAGAGTCATGAGCCTCTTCCTCAGAGTGAACAGCCCCAGCTCCCACAGTCGCTCTTCATAAGACTTATCTAGGCACTTCAGCAGCTTCACTGCACTTCTTTGGACCTGCTGCAGCACTTCAATGTATTCCTTGAAATGAGGTACCCAAAACTGAGCCCAATACTTGAGATGTGGCCTTACCAATGCCACACCTTTAGGGACAATCATTTCCCTAAAGTGATTGTCAAGTTACTGCCATCAAGTTATTCAGCATGATCCCCAGCATTACAGCTGGCAGTGCTGGGTTAATGGTTGTACTCAAAGGTCTTAAATGTTTTTTTTCCAGCCTAAATGATTCTATGGCAAGTCTGTCTATCCTGACACTTAGATGGTCAGAAGTAACAAGAAATAAGATGAAAGGAAATGACCTCAAGTTGTTCCAGGTAAAGTTTAGGTTAGATATTAGGAAAATAGGAAATACTAGGTTAGGAAAATTTGCTTTACTGAAAGGGTCATCAGGCATTGGCACAGGCTGCTGAGGTAGGTGGTTGAATCACCATCCCTGGATGTGTTTAGAAGTTGTGTAGATATGGAGCTTAAGGACGTGGTTTAGTAGTGACCTTGGTTGGGTTAATGGTTGGACTTTATGATCTTAAAGGTCTTTTCCAACACAAACAACTCTATGCTTCTGTGAAATGAAATTAATACATTTACGCATCCCACTCTATTTTTAGTGGGTAGCAGTAAGCTGATTTTATCTTGGTACTGCATCGATGAGACTAGTACTGTCAATCCTGATGTTAGCAGTTTATGAAAGACAGTGAAAGCTGAAAACTGTGCAGATAAACATTACAAAAATGCATTTGTGACAAGAAAGTCTCCTTATGCAGGAGAATGAAAAATACTTGATCTATTTATATTAACATGAAGAAGACTTGGAAGTGTCTGGATCACAGCATGTCAGCGCAAAACTGTCACCTGCAGAGGGAGGGGCTCTTAACTGAGAAGAGAAAGGCTTCAGAAGTGTAAGGGGCTGGAAAGTAATGCTGGAGACATTGAGTTGGACAGGCAGGTATACTTTTCTAAGGCTGAGATTACCTAACTGGTAGAATGACCAGCTATGAATAGCAGTATGTTCTCCATTTCTATGTTCTTACCAGGCAGATTTGTGTGAGTGAATCACAAACTGCAGATATTGCAGGCATGGCAGAATGAAGTCTAAGTTCTCTGATATCCGGGAAGCAGAGAAGATGATGTACACTAAATCAGGTTCCAATACCTTCAGTTTACAGGTTTCTGTATCAGAAAATCAAAACGTTTACATTCAGGAAATTTAAGTGATTTTGATAAATCCTGTGATCATAAGCAGCTGGAAGATGCTCTGAATAATTTTCAGCCTTGGCCAATGGGGAAAGTAAAGGTCATATTTCTGTTTTGCTCATCATTACTCATTACCAAGGAAGTAAAGACATTAAATCTGACTCTGAGGAAAAGCTTAATGTTTCTCACAGCATATAATAGTTGTTTATGGACTAGAGCAGACTGGACAATACTGTTTAAAAAGATGAGTAAATGTAAGTTCAGCTGTCAGCTTGCACCAGTGCCACAAGAAGAACATCCTTACGAGATTTACCTTTACCTGACTGCAGAGAACCGTAAACAAGACACACAGTGAGAAAGATTGATGGTGGCAATTTGTATGTCTGTGTGTCCAGTGTCTTTGGATCTCCTTCAGTTGTTGCTTTTACTGAGGCATTTCTGAGCCTTTTACTATAGAATCCCTGAATGGTTTAGGTTGGAAGGGATCTTAAAGATAGTCTAGCTCCAACACCTCCTGCCATGAGCACAAAATCGGGTTGCTTAAAGCCCTGTCCAACCTGGTCTTAAACACATCTTGTGACAGAGCATCCACAGCTTCCCTGGGTATTATAAGGCTGCAAAGAACTGTGATGTGGGCACACTGGTGTGACTCTGGAGAGGGGAAAAGGGGATGGGATATATCGATGCTGTGCTGAAGTTCTATGTCCGGGGCACACCAGAAAATCCAGGTCATCCCAGGGTTTGGGCTGGTATGGCACACTGACTGTTTCTGAAGGGGAAGGAGACTAGTGCTGTCTTCAGGCAGTGGTAGACTTGTTCATAGCACTTACAGCTCTTCCCATCACACATTCTACACCAAAGCCTGCTGTAACAACCCTGCTTTATTTGCTTTAGTGCTGAGTAAGGTTTTGTATTTAATGATGTGTAGTTTCTCTTTCCTTTTTGAGTGAAACTGAGCTCCCTGCAGCAATTAGCCTGTCCTCAGAGGCCTATCTAGGACTTCTTTAGGGTTTTAGCATCGTGTAGACTTTCTCTGCCTCTGCAGAGGGCTTGACATCTACTGTCAATTAATGCAGTGCAGCTCAGCCTGTCCAGTAATGGGATTAAAGATTTGCCTCCCTGTTGAACCTGTGACAGTGATAATCAGCAGCAAAGGAAGTTGATCTGGAAACACTGCCAGAGGAACAGTCATTTGTTCCAGTGCTCAAGTCAAAGACAAAAGATGCTGTGTGACTACTTGCTACTTTGTTGTTGCTGCCTGAAAAAATTGCTACCGGCCTTTACCAAGTTTCTTAGCAGTTGCTGTTCATCTACTTCAGAATCCAAAAATTCTTACTGAAGTATTTATTTAAATCAAGAATATGATGATTACCTTGATTAGCTCATTGAGATTGTGTCACTCTACGTTAATTCAATTTCACTGCCAGCCAAAGTCAAACCTTCCATACAGCATTTACCCCAGATGAGGCTCTCTTGCCTTTGTATGCCCAGTCAGTTTTGAAGGTCACCTCCTCCCAAGCAGAGTGGAGCCAAGCCCAGAAATTCAAAACATTTCCTTGGACTGACCAAGAAGTGGCTCACAGCTACCTGGAGAGCAAGATGTCTCGTGCAGCCAGATGTTCAGATGGATGGTAAGGAGCTTTGACCCATAATATAGGACGCAGTTTTACAGAGAACCAAATGATGCCAAACTTCAAACACTGTAATGGGAGGAAGGTAGGAGCCAGCTGGACTGAGCATGTGGGAAGATGGATGACTTCCCAGTGACCCCCCCAAGGCTTGGCAGAGGTCCCATCCCAGCACCAGCAGTGTTTGGTGCCCCAGCCAATACCCTGGTCTGGCAACTGGGGTATCAGAACTGGGCATTGTGGTCAGCATCTACCTTATGATGAGATGCAGAGACAGTCTGCATGCAGCTGGTGTAAAGGCTTTGCAATTTTTTCTCTTAGTCAAAAACAAAACAATAGGTCATACACTGAGTTTTATGGGATTTAGTTACATCCTTGCTTTAAAGTAGTTCAAGTGAGGGTGTCTTTCTACACCCACAACAGACTGCAGTATGAGAAACACCTTTGGCTTTTGCCCTCCCTCCTCTTATTTTTTTTCTTCTTGGTAAGATAATTAGATTCTCATCATTGTTCCTCTGAAGAAGTGTAGTGAAGAAGTTGTAGAAGTTGTAAGTGCCACAATAAAACAGTACTTCTGCAGTGCTCTGGCTAAGTGCTGAGATCATGTTTTGAGACATTGGCTCAGCCTGGAATGAGTGCCTGGTTTCAGAGTTTAGTTGAGAACCAAGGAAATGACAAGTGTCATAAAAGCTATAGAAAGCTCTTCTTCTTATTCCCAGAAAATTCTGCAGCTGGTGGCTGCCACCTGGTCTTGTGTCATTAGGGAGAGGACCTGCCCTCATACGTATTTAAGTAGCATCAGCTTGTCTGTTACAGATTTATTTTTAATGTTGTTTGAAAAATAAGGAAGAGGCAAGCTTGTTCAGAGGCAGTGGGTGCATGGCTGCAATAATCATATACAAAGTGTATTTTGGAAAGTGCATTAGGACACTTTGGCACTAAATGGAACCTTATTATAGTGAATTTTTTCAGATCGGTTTGACCTGTAACTTTAAAAGGCTGATGAAATGTGAAAAAGCTAAAGTGAGGAAACCCAGCGACTCAGGCAAGGAACTTATTTCTGAATAGGCAGTACTTAGAATGCTCTCTAATTCCCAAGGCCCAGGTCTCTGCACAATGGTAATGTGATAAATGAAAGCTTTGCATGTTTACAAGCTAACAATTAGGCTTCATAAGCACCAAATACCATTTTAATTCTGTGCATTGAACCTTAGCTAAATACATTTCCAATTGGGAATGGATGGCAACAGCTTCCTTTGCTGGCCTAATAATTGTCACTGTAATTGTAAGCATTGGGTCTTTGCAGCAGGTTTAAATGAGAGGCAGCAGCTGTGTTAGCAGGTGATGGATTCATCCCTCACATTGGCTGCTGTATGCACTCCCATGTTTCACTGTTTCCCTAATTCTGCTGCTTTCAGAGCATATGGAGAGCACAGAAGTCAGGCTGTGAAGAAAACCAGCCCATCTCTAAATCCCAAGCCTGTGGAAACAGGCGTAGGCAGCTTAGCTGCAGAATGAGGTGACTTGGAGAGATTTGTCTAACTGCAAATATCAGCACACAACTGCAGCTATGTAAGAGCAGTCACTTGGCCCTCCTCTCTAAGCTGAGGATGTACTGCATAACTGCCTTTATAGGGTTGAAAGCAGAAGTAGAAGAAACTGACTCACTTAACTCATTAAGCACATTATCTCTTTGGGATGTGCAAGCCTTCAAGCTGCTGTATCCTGGGAGACTATGGGTACGTGGTAGATGAGGCCAGATATGTGTGGTGTGATCTAAATCAAGAGAAAAGGGGGAGATCATGGAATCACAGGAAGTACTCCAGTTGTGAGCGAAGGATCTGCTTGCCAAGAGAAAAATGCTGTGTGTGAGAAAAATTAGAAAAAAGCTAATTGGCTTCCCAAACCTCCTTTTGCATTGCCACTGCAGTGCTAAAAGGAGTTTTTGTCTGGGCCTTGAGTGTTTTACACTTCACCTGCCACCAATTAAAATAATAATAAAAATGGGATCAGTGGTATTGTGCTACCTTCTCCTGTTTCTCCCTTTGCAAGGCCTGGCCTAGCAGCTGCGTATAGGTGAGCTATCACCCCCAAAGCCAGAGCTAGGAAGGTCCATGCCTCACTGCTGGGCAGGGCTGCAGCCACTCTTGCAAATGCAGAAAACACAGATGGTCTGAGTTACTTCTGATGGAGGCTAATAGGGTGACTAAGGAGGTGCTAAAAATGTAGTATAAACATGCAGACATCTTAAACCAAGTCCAGCACATTGGTCCAGACTGTTCTGGCCCAAAATGAGCCCTGCTTGTTGGAACCTGAAGTGAGTTTCCTACAGCTGTAAAAACAAAACTGTGTGAATTAAACATATTGTACTTACTCATTTTGACTTAAAAAGAAAAATGTGTGCATAGATATATAAGCACCATCATACTCTTTCATGATCCTTTTTTTCATGCTGTTCTAACCTCTGCTCAGGCAGAGGTTTCTTGCATATTTGCCCATTTCCATGTTTGCAGATACTCATATATGCCCAGCAGAGAGCTGGAGGACCATTTGTGAGGTTGCTGAAGCTGGACATCCAGGGACAGAGTTTAAGCAGTCTGCTGATGCTGCTTGGGGCTCTTCAACTGAGTTTCAACAGATTTTTGAGGTTTTATTTGGACAATGTAAGTAGGGCTTGCATGGGGTTATAGGTCGTGTGCAGACTCTCACAATGTTGCTGAGTGTCATTCAGTTGGCTCAGTGGACATTGACTCAGCACTTAAAGGAAACAGCAGCCACATCCATTGCTCTCTGTCTCCATCCTAGCTTTTACTTTCATTTTTCTCTGATCAACTTCCTTTCAGACTCATGCCTCTATTACACCAAACTCAAACCACAGATTTCAGGGCAGCACATCTAGATTTGTGCCATTATTTTTAGGTATTGAATTTGGGTCAATTTTAGGAGCAGCTCATTTTTCTAAATGTAAGTAGAGCAATATAAATAAATCCCTTACCATTGTTAATAACAGCAAGTCAGAGGTGCCAAATTCAGATCAGTCTTCCTTGAATGTCAAAGTATTTAAGATCTGAGTCTACCCTTGTGGTTCAGAATAGTTTATTTCTAAGAGTACTGATGCCATGATAGAAAGAATTTGGAGTGTTACAAAACACACCTTTAGCAATAACAGTGCTTCCTCTACTCAAGATGAAGACTAAATCCTGTCCCTGTGTCCTATCTCAGCAGGTGAGGTGAATGTATCACCTCTGATATCCCCAATTTAAGTTTCATATACTGTTTTAGGAGGAGATTTGCCGATGACTGCAGAAACTTGGGCAAAAATCACCTCTTCAAACAGCCCTTCCTCATGTCACTGCCAACTGTCAAAAACGAAGTACCAGCACTGTATACAAACCTGGGACAAAGAGAATGGGAGAGGAGAGAAACTTCTTTTTCTGTACAGTGCAGAGCTCCTTGGTCCAGTGGTTGCTCCTTGGTCTCTCATGAGATGAGTTCTACTGTCTTGTTGCCCACCTCAGAGTAATCCTGAAGAGGAAGATTAAGAACTCCTCAACCATCTGCTCCCTCTGAGGTCTCATCAACTGTATCCAGATTCTAACATGTCTCTCATTTATTCTTCAATTCGTTGGACAATGGGGATTTCAAGTGCTCCATCAGTTCCTCTTCTTGGAGGAACCATGAGTCTAAAGAATGTTTTCCAGCTTCTAACCCAAATCCTTCTTGTTTCAATTCAAGCTCATTACTTTTTGTCATGTCCTGAGTAGACAAGATGAACAAATAATTACAATCCTCTTCAGAACCATTGTTGTTAGGGTGTCATCTTTTTGTTTTCGTGCCCTATTCTAAATCAACTCTTTTTTTTTTTACTCTTAAATCATGTTTTCTAAGCTTGTTGTCCTCAATGTATCATTTACGTTAGTCATTCTGAGAAATGGTGCCCTTCACCGGACACAGAATTCCATCAAAGTCTGCCACTGGGTATTGCAGGAGAGCAGGCACTCTCAGCTCACCTACTGTTTACCTTGCATTCCCAAGTGATATGTTTTCTTGATATTCTCTTGTATATCATATAAATAATTATTAAACTATATGTAGGAAAACATTGAAAAAAATCTAGTATTTATCACTGATGACTTTTGCTAGAGTTTTCCTACTGTTTCTCCTTAACTATTTAAATATCCCTTCCCTGAAGGTCCATCTCACCAGAAGGTCCAACAACTCTCCAGAGATAAGCCAGTAGAGATCCCTGCTGCTCTCCATTTTAGTTTACAAAAATCTCACTGCAAAGGTCCTTTGCCAAGCCTCTGCTCTTAACTAAGTCTGTGACCCAAGGGCACCCTTCTTACTGGGTGGCAAGAAATGGGAGGCAAGATGGTGTGTTCACTCTGCCCACTCAGATGGCCTTTGGTCACGGGTGTCCACTTCTCTATTGAAAAGTCACCCCCCAGCTTACTGACTGCTATGGACCTGCATGTACGTATCTTATTTCAGTGGGATCATGGTACACAGGTATACACACCACAGAACCTTTCCCAGAGATGTCTGTGTTGTTTTTCTTCAGCTAAAAGCTGTGATTTTCTTCTTGCAAAGCCAAAAAAGTCAACACAGTATGAAACAATGAGTTTTCTCTGGGAAAAATCTGTGGGAAACATAAAAACTTGTTCTCTACTTAATAGGATGATTCCTGTATCCCACTCTTCCACTGAAGCTGTTGCCTTCACTCCATCCTCCCTTACAGGTACGACAGCTTTGGGCGACTAACCAATGTGACCTTCCCTACTGGCCAAGTGAGCAGCTTCCACAGTGATACCGGCAGCTCTGTGCATGTCCAGGTGGAAACCTCCAGCAAGGATGATGTTACAATAACAACCAATTTGTCAGCATCAGGAGCCTTCTACACCCTGCTCCAAGGTGAGTTGGGCCATTGTCCCTCTCAACACACAGCGAGTTATCCATCAGGAAGCAGGCATTTTCTTGATAATCCTAGCACCAAAACTCAGCATGTATCCTTGGAAATTCACACCTCCCCAAACGCTGGTACAGACATAAACTCACACATACTCAGCCACTTTCTCTGGCACCATGGTTGCTCTGCAGCTGTTTTCTGCTTCATTCTCAGCCAGCCCCCTTGCTGCACCGTCCTCGTGCAGTACATTCCTCTATCATCATTATCATTATTGCTCTAACAAAAAGGGTTGCATAAATCTAGCTGCACTTTCAGCCAACCCCTTTCCTTCCTTCTCTTAATAGCTTCCAACTAAATGGTTAGTATTCTTTTGGAACAGGCTTCTAGCTGGTTTCTGGAGATTCTTTGTTCACTGGCAGTTCAAAAATTCATGAGGAAGCATGCAGAAAAAATTTACCTTCCCTATCCTCAAAGGTCTGTGTTTTGGCTAATGAGCTGGCGTGGAGAGGTACAAAGGAGAAAGGAGAGGTGGGCAGCCAGGATAGGACCTGTGAGACCAGTCTGTGGCTGTTGGAAATGAGCACAGTTCTGCCCACCAGGTAAGGTGGGAAGTCACAGATTGATGAAGTGGAGGAAAAAGGTGTTGAAGTGAGAAAGAAAAGAGAAAGGATTAGCAGAGGAGCACTCTTGTGACATGCTGGTAGGGGCAGAAAAAGCAGATCCAACCTTCCCCGCCCCATCCCATGCACTCACATTAAGACGTCTGGCAACTGCACAGACACAAGGTTGGCTTCACCTCAAGAGCCTAATTAAGCAATAGAGACCACTGTTGGGGGCCCTTTAGTGAGATAATTGACTGTGATGTGATTTGTACACCCTGAGCTGAAGGCACAGGTACATAATGATGCCATGGTCAATTGTCTAACTGTACTGCTCTCCAGCACAAGGACACACTGTGTCACAAACAGCTGAACCATCTTCAGAATTATATAATTATGAAACCATTGGCATCTAAAGACATGCACTTATGTTAAAAACAAAGATCTGGGTAAAGTTGCAGCAAAGGTGGCCTGCGAACTCCTGAGGGTGGCTTTTCCACAGGCACTAGGGACTGAATTCCCAAACTCTGGTAGCTTTTTTATTCACAGCTTCACTGTAGAAACTGAAACAAGGGCCAGGGGAGTTACCCAGAGATGTATTAAGCACAACTGATGTAAGTTGCCTTCCAAGTGCTTCTCCAGCAGATAGAGCTAGAGCCATTCTCAAAGTCCATCAATGTCTTCCAAAGGCAGGGAAGAGTCTCCTGTAGGGAAAACGTTGAAAGTGGATAATTTACATTTTCCACACTGCTGGTGACAGTCCAACGTAATCCCTCTGTGGGGTTAGTGTGACGCAAAGGGAGAGTCACTTGTGCAGCGGATTTCATAGAGAACTTCCAGCTTGCCCTGGCTTCCTGGTGAAGGATGAAGGAGGTAGGAATATATTAGCTGTGCAGAGATATTTCACTGATTTGATTTAAAATACATGTCTGACCACTTTCTCACCAAACCAAGCATCTAAGAACAAAAGTGTGATAGCTAGATGACTGCCACACCTTCTTTATTTGCAGAATTAAGTGTGGAGTGGGTTTGATCCTGCTAGAGTTTGTGCCAAAAGACCATCAACTTAAGTATTCAGTGGTACAGGTAAAACACTTGGTTCTACACTGCAACAGTGCTCTGTGTGTGTACTGGCAAAACCTAGTGCCACAGTAGTTTGACACTGTCACTATTGTGTGCAGTAAGTTGTACAGAAAGGAGGTGGAATTGATGGAGTGAGTCCAGAGGAAGACCACAAGGATGATCAGGGGGCTGGAATACTTCTCTTATGAGGACAGGCTGAGGCAATAGGGGCTGTTCAGCCTGGAGAAGAGAATGTTCTGGGATGACTTTATAGCAGCCTTCTAGTCCCTGCAGAGGGCCTACAGGAAAGCTAGAGAGGGACTTTTTATGAAGGACAAGGGATAGGACAAGGGGGAATGGTTTCGGTCTAGAAGAGGGGAGATTTAGATTGGATCTTAGGAAGAAATTCCTCCCTGTGAGAGTGCTGAGGCACTGGAACAGGCTGCACTGTGAGGTTATGGATGTCCCATCCCTTCAAGGTCAGGTTGGATGGGGCCCTGGGCAGCCTGGTCTGGTGAGAGGTATCCTTGCCTATGGCAAGGGAGTTGGAACTAGATGATCTCTGAGGTCTCTTCCAACCTAAACCATTCTGTAATTCTATGATTCTATGAGTTGTTGTCCTGCTGAGATCAGTGTGGCAAGACTCCAGCTGGCAACAACAGCAGCAGGGTCAGATTCACAATAAAAAAGACCAGCTGGTGTCACGTTCCCTTTCATAATTACTCCAGACTGTGCTGTTTGCTGATCTATTTCATCCAAACGAGATAAGATAATTTTGCCATGATCTCGTTTCCTGCTGAGTTACAGCAGAGCAATAATTGAACAAAACCCAACTTGCCTCAGAACAGAAAAACAATTGACATACATTTTTAATGGGTATTTTTATTCACAATTAGGTATTTGTGGCAGCCTAGAAGATGGAAATTGTAATATTTTCCAGCTTTTGAGGAGCTGCAGTTAAGGCAGTCTTTGTATAATGTGCTTTTTAAAGGCATTCAGTGTGGAGCAAGTCTCATGCTTTCTTACTCTTCATGAGCTACTCTGCAAAAAGCAATGCCAGCTGGGACACAAAGGGCACGCTTCCAGCCTACCTAGCTCTTGGATGTTGTGGATGGTGTATTGCTCTTCACTTCCACTCCTGGATTTCCACACCCTATCCTCAAAATCTGCTGCTCTTTCAGAAGCTAGTGGTGGCCAGATGTACATTGATGTGTTGAGAGCTAAGTCTCTCCAAACACAAGGACTTTTGTTGCCTTTTGAAAGATTGCCCATGTGAAAACATTTGTTTGGTGTTTGGGAAACTGCTTCACATTAATTTGCTATGCAATTTCCTGTCACTTGATGACAATGATGGTGACTAAGCTGAGGAACTTAGGTGGCCTGAATTTTTCATATATTGTAGAAAAATCAGGTTGTTTAGGATATAAAAAGTATGGAAAGTTTTCAGCTGGACTGTGACTTAAATATCTCACCACCTACTGTTTCAGCCTAGAGGAAGAGGTTTTATCCTGCATGCTTTGCTAGGATATTACACAGTCATTCCACTGGTGCCTTTAAACTTGTATAAGGCCTTTCTACACGAATTTGAGTTGCACAGCCTCCTCAAAATTCAAAAGAGATTGTCCGTCTTTACTTTCACTGACAAAACTAACGTTTTGCCCAGTTGGAGTGGGACAGGTGAGTGACAGAGTGCATTGGAAACGCTGATAAAGCCTGTGTAAGAGAGCAAATGAAAGGCTGGAGCTGTATCATCAAGCCATTTGAAAGGATCTCTTGTTTTCCCTTAGACCAAGTCCGAAACAGCTACTACATCGGTGCTGATGGCTCTCTCAGACTGATGCTCGCCAATGGCATGGAGGTGGCCCTGCAAACTGAGCCACATCTGCTGGCTGGCACTGTCAACCCCACGGTTGGGAAGAGGAATGTCACCTTGCCCATCGACAATGGCCTCAATCTTGTGGAGTGGAGACAGAGGAAAGAGCAGGCAAGAGGGCAGGTTACTGTCTTTGGACGTCGGCTGAGGGTAAGTGAGCAGTGTGAGCAGTTTTGGATGCCACTTCCCATATCATCAGTCCTCAGTGTCATGATAAGAGGGGACAGGCCTAATGTGCACTGTCTGCAGTTGGGATGAAGCTGCAGGACACATAATTAGCTGTTCAACCTTAGGGACACAACCTTTATGACTTTTGAGGCCCCTTCCAATCCCTAATGATTCTGTGATTCTGTGATATAACTGTATTCTTATGTCTCCCTATGTGCTGATGCTCTCTCAGCCATCACAGATAGTATTGCTGATTTGCCTATGACCCCTCTGCATCACACACCACAGGTTTAACTATCATGTCAGGCTGTGTAAGAAAGCAAGAGATGATCATAAATATAAAATACTGCACAGAGTAGATATTTTCTACCCATGCTGCTGGCAGTAATATACCTGATGACCAAAGGCTTCATAGCATGTGAGGATAGGCTGAGAGTTGGGGTTGTTCAGCCTAGAGAAGGAGACATCTTACTGATTCTATGATTCCATGGTTCTGTGATTCTATGATTTAGTATATATCCCTGCCCATGGTGGGGGCTTGGAACTAAATGATCCTTAAGTGTCCCTTGCAATCCAAACCATTCTATTCTGAGAAATACCTTAATGCTGTGCAATGCCACTACGGCAAAAGGACCGCAGCTATTTATTTGCACTTAAGCTTCATAGTAAGTGTTAATGCTCTTGTTTCAGGATGTGTGTTTCCCAGTCATTACTCTTCACCTCTTACTATTCCCTGCTGCATGACACCGGCCACCTTGGTGTAATTTCTCCCCTTTCTCCTCATTTGCACTTTTCAAGTGTTGCTCTTCAACCTCCTCAGTCCATCTTATATTCTCCTCTACATTCATAATAGAGTAATTTTTTGCTATTAATTGTAAATATTAATGAAAGCTGAGGCTGCTCCTTCAGTGGGAACTTCAACAAATAGGCAGATCAGATGGCATCAGCCTTCTTGTTTACTTTATCTTAGGCTTTTTGTTTTAATAACAAAAAGAAGTTACCAGACAGGTCTTTTTCAAAAAGGGAAGAGCCTTCTGAAATCTGCAGCTGTGTCACAGCTATTTTTTGCTCAAAGCAGTTTCCACTCATTTAGCTGCAGCTCAGCTGCCCATATCAGCTTTATCTTCCAAACCTTTCACAGTAGATTTAAACACAGAATGTGTCTTTGCTTTATATTGTACTGCAATTGGAAAAAACACTTGCAAAATGAATTTTCAGGCTGGCTACTTGTGTCCTTATAAATCCACCAGCATTTATTAACATTTTGAGCTTATCGGGGCCTTTCTAGTGAAGCAGAAGAGCATCTCACATAGTTGAAAGACCCAGTTATGGCTCTGTTATGGGGTTCAAAGTAGCCAAGGGTGTACAAGACGTTTTAGACTGCCTGTCTGTACCTGCATAGCAGCATCTGCACCCCAAAGACACAAACCTGCAAGGTGCTAATTGCCTCCCTGGGGATCACCTGGCACTGAACACTTTCTGTGTGTCATGTTCTCCTCTTCCCTCGCACCAGTAATTGCTGCTTTCCCTGGCAAGGAAGAAGCTTAGAGAAATTAAGTTCAGCATGTTTTTGTTCATTTGGGGGAATGTTAAAATTTTCTGCCATATGTGAGTAAATCAGTACCTTTGCTCTCCCCTCACCCCACTACTCACTTGAGACAGCAGTAAAGACATGGTGCTCCGTGGGGAAAGATGTGCTTTAACTCCAGCCAAGAACTAAGCACCATGCAGCTGCTTGCTCACTCCTCCCCGCTTCCAGTGCGATGGTGAGGCAAAATGAGGAAAAAAACTCACGGGTTGAGATAAGGAAAGTTTAATAACTAAAAGTTAGTAATTACTGTAATAATCAAATACGATAATAATAATGGCCATTAAAAGGAATATAACAAAAAGAGAGAAACAAAACCCAAGAAAGGGCAAGTGATGCACAATGCAATTGCCCACCAGAAATGGACAGCCAAGCTCTGGGAAACTCACCTTGGTTTACATACTGAGCTTGATGTTATAAGGCAGGTCATATCCTTTTGGGTCATCCAGATAAGCTGTCCTGGCTATCCTCCCCCACCCAGTTTCTTATGCCCCTGCTCACTAGTGAAAAATGGGATGTTGGAAAGTCCTTGATTCCTTAGCAACAATTGAAAACATCAGTATATTAATCAGCATTCATTTCATTGAATCCAAAACAACACTGTTCTAGCTGCTAGGAAGAGAGCTACTCAGAGAAGAAAATCAGGTCTGTTGCAGCTGACACCAGGTCAAAAGAACATGCCCAAAGAGGCTGCAGAATCACTCTGTGAAGATTTTGAGATGATGAGAACATTATCTGGCCTCTGCAAATGAAGGAGTTTGCCTGAAAGCAGCATCCTTTCAGCTGCCATTCCTTGGTCCACATTGTATGGTTTGTGGCTCTTTCTCCTGTGGTTGAAGTGTGTTCCTGGGAACTGATGATGTGTTGCCATGATCTCAAACAGCTCCCAGCAGAGCAATGCTGATGTGTTTCAGTGCTTGGCCAGGCAGCAGTAAAGCAGCAAAAATATGTTAAACCACAACTTTTCCTATCCCCTACGCCCCATGTAATGTTGTGACATTCTGATCCACCCACCCAGCAGTGAGATAGCTCCACAAATTTTCTGGCTATGAATTCGACCCCCACAGAGCCCATCTGCAGTGAGAGTGTTAGATAAACTCTTCTCTGGGGAACAGAGATCCTTCCTTCCTTTTTTTTGAAAAAAAGAAGGATGTAAAATAATCTCTGAGAGTGGAGCAGACAGGACAGCCAGAAGAGACAGAGCTGCTCCTTCAGCTCCTTTATTTATTTAACCATGGAAACTCCTGCTACAAGGCACCTTGTCTTTCCCAAGACCATGTCAGAAAGTTAATGGTGGCATCAAGGCCTAGTGTCCCACCCCAGACTGGGGAGGTGTCTTCAGATATGATGCTGACCATGGCTGGTGTGTTGACTTAAAAGTACAGCCCAGCATTGCCGCCACAATTTCTGCACACTGCCAAGGTCTAAATATGGCCACCCCAACAGTTTTAGCAGTTTGTTGGGGAAAGTACTTTGCAGGCAGCAATTTATCACATGGTTATTGTTGGAAAGGCTCCTGGAATTTCCATTGCAGAAGTGTTGTGTGCCCTCCTCTGCTGAAAGTTGCCAGAGCATTTTTATCTTCCCTTTCTGTGCTCTTGAGATCAATGCTTGTTGTCTAAGCTAAATGCACGCCATAGGAAGCGTTAGAAAAATCAGAGATGGTGGTGTGTTTATGTTCTTGCTTTTCTAGAGCAACATAAGGGTTTGAATAAAGTACTATAGAGCTTGAGTTTGGGGTTAAATTTAGTCTCTCACACATCATAGAGGGGACATAAAATACATTGTGGATTGTAGATTTAAGTTGACCCTGTCTCAGTCCTGGGGTGATCACAAGTTTTGTCAAACACACTGAAAGGCAAAAGCTTTTTGCAGGAACTTTTCAGACCCCGTTCCAGGATATTGGAAAGCCTCTCACTTAGCTGCTCACCATATAATGCAGTTATTGGGCTGAAGTGTGAAAGCCCATCAGTGCTTCTGCAGAAATTAACTTCTGTCCAGTGTAGAGAAGAGATGGCCTTTCAGTGCTTGAAGGGGCTGCACAAGAACGCTGGAGACAGACTTTTTACAAGGCATGTAGTGATAGGACAAAAGCTGAAAGAAGGGAGATTTAATTAAGATACCAGAAAGTTCATGGTAAGGGTAGTGAGACATTGAAACAGTTGCCCACAGAAGCATGGATGCCCTCATCCCTTGAATTGTTCAAGGCCAGGTTGGACTCACGTCTAGTGTGAGGTGTCCCTCACCATCATAGGGATGTTGGAACTGGATCTCTAAGAATACATGATTTTCTGATTCAAGGTATGCCGCTGAACAAGGATGAAAAATATTTAGCCCCTGTTCAGAACCAGTCTGGCAGGGTAGGTTTCACTTTACTCTCTGAGGGGTGGCTGTTGGTGCAGCATATTTCTAGCAGAAAAACAGAGAAAGCAGCACAAAACAAATAAGAATTTAAGAAAAGTAACAAAGAGAATGGTTCCAAGTAGTCCTGGAAAAATTGCTTGCCAGAAAGTGGGAAGGGTGAAGTGACAGAGGGCACCGGTTATGGGATGTCAAGATTTGGACTGTGCTTAAGAGCTCTCCTAGGACTTGTTACTTGGTCCTTCCAGCACAGTGAATGGTACTGATGCTGACATATGGATTAGAGAAACCACTGTCAGCCTGTATTACTGTCCCAGCCCTGGAAGATCAATTTCCAGCTCTCTTGGCAAAGACCAGTAGCAAAAGAAGACGCAGCTGCCAGGCTGGAGCTCTTCTGTGAATTGATGGGAAGCAGAGATGCTATTCCTTCCTGCTTTGCTTTTCAGTTTTTTCTGCAAGCAATTGCCACTTCTATTTCTCTATTTATAGCAGCAAGTACCTATGAGATACCAAATTACTCTGTTAGTTACATATGTGCATCTGCACTTAAGGGTTTTGATACCTTTCTAATTATTTCCCAGCTTGCCTGTTAAAGTGGGCTGCTGGCTGATTCTGTGGTTTTCCCACTGCCCATTTACACTCTATTTTACACACATTTAATTATCTAGCTTCCCACACCATTTCTTTCTGGTAGTTACACGCATCTTTTAGCATTGTTATTCATAAGTTGAAAACAGTTTTTTCACTTGCCTTCTCTTACACCGTCCACACTTACATCATGGCACAGATTCCTTCCTTCTCTCTCAGCTGACCACATGCACCCTCAGCTCACTTCCACGTTTTCTCAGCTGTGCTTTTGTGTGTTCCAGCTCCAGAGATGCCTTCTTTTGAGTTCTGATTTATGTCCCCTGTGAGAATAGGCTGAGAGAGTTTGGGTTGTTCATCCTGGAGAAAAACAACTCTAGGGAGGTCTTACAGCAGCTATCCAGTACTTAAAGGGAGCCTGTAAGAGAGATGGGGAGGGCTTCCATATCAGGGAGTGCAGTCATAGGATAAGGGGTAATGTTTTCAAACTGAGAGAGATTTGCATTACATATTAGGATTAAATTATTTATTATGATTGTGCTAAGACACTGGAATAGGTTGCAAATTGAGGTTGTGGTTGCCCCAACATTGAAAGTGTTCAAGGCCCGGTCGAACAGAGCTTTGAGCAACCTGATCTAGTGACAAGTGTCCCTGTCCATGGCAAGTGATTGGAACTAGATGATCTTTATTTAAGGTCCCTCCAACACAAACCATTCAATGATTCTATGATTTGCAGTGTCGCCATTCTTCAGCGTTTAGCACAGCTGTCTACCTAGCAGCATAAAAATACTGCAGTGGTTCTTCTCTTCCTTCTCTTGTTCCTCTAGGGCTGAGAAGCCTCTACTCTGCTGGCTGTATCACATCCTTTCTGTGGCTGTTTAGCTCTCAGATAACTCTCACATCCCTCAATATATGACTGCAATTCAATCACACACCTTAAAGTAATCGCCAGGATCAAGGCTGGACCAGGGCTGAGAACAGTGCTCTGGTCAGTAGTGTTGGCTTTACTCAGTGCAGGATAAGGCAGTGTGTTCAGCTTGCAGTTTGAAGACCTTGCAGCAGTCTGCAAACAGTTGGTTATTGACTGCAAAAGGATCTGAAAGGCAAGTCAGGTGTTTGGAGTTTGAAATCTATGCAGGAAGAATCAGCATCTTTCTAGAAAAGCAAGATTCACCAGCTGACAGAGGTTCAAGAACTGGTGGGATGGAGAAAGAGCTGTCTTCACCGGGAACCTCATATGGCAGTGCGAGTTTTTCATCTTTGCTACTCTAGTAATGTGGCTTTGTAGTTCTCCTTGCACACACAGCCAAACATGAGTTGTGTTATCAGCTGCTTTTTGCATTGCTGTGTGCTACAGTTCCTGAATGAAAATGTGTTCCTGCTCCTGCCTTTGAAGTAGATATCTTTGATCTTTGAAAATGCAGAGGCAGTGGAGTTAGCAGTGCTAGCAATTATGCAGCACTGAACAACTCAAGGACGATGAAGCTAAAACTCCAACTCTCACAGAAAAGTTTCTGCTCTGTGCAGTATCTACAGTGGTCAGGGCCTACATATTTCATCTAGGGGAAAGGGAAAGGCTTAACCTCCAGTGCCTGCAGTGTATTCAGAAGACTCAGATGAAAATTCTGGTGTCCACTGTATTATTCTTCAATGTGCAAGAAAGCAAAAGAGTGCATGTCCCAGGTTTGATAAGCAGAGTAACAAGCTGTCATTACATCTTCTGTAAGTCTATATCACATCTACTGTAGCATTCCTAAGCCTACACTTGAGATATGGTCAATAGCCCTTCACAATGGTGAAGTACCCTGCTTTTCTGCCTCCGTCCTCACTGAAGTCAACAGAAGTAGTGTTAGGACAACTCTTTGATTTGAAAATTACCTCTTATCGGAAGGTAATGAGCAGCTGGATACACTCCAGTGTGGTCTAAAGAGGTGTTTGGTGAAACAAGGCTAGTCTTTGTAACTTAAACTGTTTCCAGATTCCTAATTCTCACTCTCTTTTGTGTAGGTTCACAACAGAAACTTGCTGTCCCTTGACTTTGATCGTGTGACAAGGACAGAGAAAATATATGACGACCACCGCAAGTTCACGCTCCGCATCCTCTATGATCAGGCAGGAAGGCCCAGCCTCTGGTCACCGAGCAGCAGACTAAATGGGGTCAATGTCACCTATTCCCCAGGAGGACACATTGCA
Organism: Phoeniculus purpureus; assembly: GCA_028565055.1. Classification (NCBI taxonomy): domain Eukaryota; kingdom Metazoa; phylum Chordata; class Aves; order Bucerotiformes; family Phoeniculidae; genus Phoeniculus; species Phoeniculus purpureus. Next base: position 25,845 of record JAOXOE010064830.1, read on the forward strand.
GGGATTCAGAGGGGCACAATGTCAGAAAGGATGGAGTATGATCAGTCTGGCAGAATTACATCCAAGATCTTTGCTGATGGAAAATCATGGAGCTACACTTATTTAGAGAAGGTAAGAATCTTCTTACTGCTTAGAGGTGGTACATCTGATGCAGATGGGCTTTACTCCTTTGACTTCAGTACTGCTGTACTCCTTCAAATCAGTTGATTTATGGTCCTGATAGGTCTGTATTCCTTTTCTGCCTACACTAAGGTGCACATAGTTACTTTGATGCCAGACCACCAAACAGTAGTTGAAAATAGCCTGGGAAGTTTCTTTTCCGTCACGCTGAGAGCATGTCTTCATGCTGTGGAGCTTTGGCATTTGATTTTCTAAGCACAACAGAGCTGGCTGCAATATAAAATAGCTTCAGGTAAAGTCAGAGGAATTTACTTGTCAGTAGGAATTTCCAGTAGGATTTTCCACGTGGAAACAACCCATTCTGCCTGGCACCCTGCCTTCTTGAAATGGCCCGTTCCTGATTCATAGGAAATACATGTAATTAAAAAGTGTGATGTGAATCTAACCATGCTGTGGTATACTTTGCAGTGTTTCCCTTAGTCCACACTCTCAGATTTGCCTAGGGCTTAATTTCTTCTGGGTGTTACCATTCATCTTTACTGTGCTCAACATCCTATTGATCAAGAGGCTACAAACCTATGGCTGGAAAGATTTGTTCCCAAGTTTTGTATAGAGCCCATCCCTACATCAGTTTAAGGAAACAACAGTAATGTACCTTTTAAAAAGCAGAAAGTATTGACTTGCTCTTTGTATTGTACAGTATGCCTTGATATATGCAGAAAAAGCCCCATAACAAATAAGCATGCTTGCAGAAGTTTTCACTAAGTGAGTAACAGAAGATACAGAGACACTATTATTTAATTGGGCATTGGAAGGTGCCAGGGGATTCTTTTTCAAGCATTGTTTAGGTAGCTCTACCAATTTTATTTATTCAGTCTGTAAAAGCCATTTGCACAGGGAATTTGGGTAGAGACAGATAGCTACAGGGTATTGATTCAAACAACTGAGCATTCTGTACACAAACCTTCCTCACTGCATTAATTGCTTCTTCCTCTGACCCACTCCTGCTTGGGAATACTCAATGTGCCATGCAGCTACCTCTCACAATTTAATCCTATGGGTAGAGAGATTTATCTTACTTTCCCTGCTCTTTGGATCAGAGAATCTGCAGGTTTTGTGACAGTTGAGTATAATTTTGCCTGAAAACCAGGAATCTGATCTATACTTTTCTCCTTCACATCCAGTCCATGGTGCTGCTGCTGCACAGCCAGAGACAGTACATCTTTGAGTTTGATAAGAACGACCGGTTGTCATCGGTGACCATGCCCAATGTTGCCCGTCAGACTCTAGAAACTATTCGTTCCATTGGTTACTACAGGAATATCTACCGGCCACCAGAAGGGAACGCCTCAGTAATTCAGGATTTCACAGAGGATGAGCAGCTCCTCCACACTTTGTACTTGGGTACAGGAAGACGCGTCATCTACAAGTATGGGAAGTTGTCCAAATTAGCCGAGATGCTCTACGACACGACAAAGATCAGTTTCACATACGATGAAACCGCTGGCATGCTGAAGACCATCAACTTGCAGAATGAAGGCTTCACATGTACAATCAGGTACAGACAGATAGGACCTCTCATTGATCGGCAGATTTTCCGCTTCACTGAGGAAGGCATGGTGAACGCACGCTTTGACTATAATTACGACAACAGCTTTCGGGTGACCAGCATGCAAGCAGTCATCAACGAAACACCTTTACCCATTGATCTCTACAGGTATGACGATGTGTCAGGCAAAACTGAACAATTTGGTAAATTTGGAGTAATTTACTATGATATTAACCAGATTATCACCACTGCTGTCATGACTCACACTAAACATTTTGATGCCTATGGCAGGATGAAGGAGGTCCAGTACGAGATATTCCGGTCTCTCATGTACTGGATGATGGTGCAGTATGACAACATGGGGAGAGTGGTTAAGAAGGAGCTGAAGGTTGGCCCTTATGCAAACACAACTAGGTACTCGTATGAATATGATGCTGATGGCCAGTTGCAGACGGTGTCTATCAATGACAAACCACTCTGGCGTTACAGCTATGACCTAAATGGGAACCTGCATTTGTTGAGCCCAGGAAACAGTGCCCGCCTTACACCACTAAGGTATGACCTCAGGGACAGGATTACTAGACTGGGGGACGTGCAGTACAAAATGGATGAAGATGGCTTCCTGAAGCAAAGGGGCAATGACATTTTTGAGTACAATTCAGCTGGCCTTCTCATCAAAGCCTACAATAAAGCCAGTGGGTGGAGTGTGAAATACCGCTATGATGGTCTAGGAAGGAGAGTCTCAAGCAAAACCAGCCATGGCCATCACTTGCAGTTCTTCTATGCAGACCTGACCAACCCAACCAAGGTCACCCATTTATACAACCACTCGAGCTCCGAGATCACATCCCTCTACTATGACCTCCAAGGCCATCTCTTTGCTATGGAGCTCAGCAGTGGTGATGAATTCTACATAGCTTGCGATAACATTGGCACTCCTTTGGCTGTCTTCAGTGGGACTGGCTTAATGATTAAGCAGATACTGTACACAGCATATGGGGAGATCTATATGGACACCAATCCCAACTTCCAAATCATCATCGGCTACCACGGAGGCCTATATGACCCCCTCACAAAGCTTATCCACATGGGACGGAGAGACTATGATGTGCTAGCGGGTCGGTGGACAAGTCCAGACCATGATTTATGGAAGCACCTGAGTATTAATAACATAATGCCTTTCAACCTGTATATGTTCAAAAACAACAATCCCATCAGCAACTCTCAGGATACCAAGTGTTACATGACAGGTAAGACATTTAAATTAATTAACATATTCACAAGCTTGCCATCAGTGAATAGGTTTCTTTTTCCTCAGTATCCTGGTACCATGAGGTTTTCCAGTGTTTAATATAATGGATACAGGCATTTCTATGCCAGTTGACCCCTATGTCCAGGGCATGTTCAAGTCATTAGCATAGATGGAGATTATAATTCACAAGCCTTTCTTTTCTCTTCCTTGGTGTTTATTCTCCTTATTTTGCCTTCAGGTTTTTTTGTGCCCTCAGGTATCCCAAGTTTAGCTACTATTTAATGTCCTGATAGGATTTCTCTTTGTAGAGCTGTTTGCAGAGTTTTGGCTTGAGATTTATTTTCAACTAAACAAACTGCATGCATGATTTGTAGTAGGAGAACGGCAATAGCAACTTAAACCTTTTATTACTGTCAGCCACTTCAGATCACAAGCCAAAGCCCAACAAGAGTGGCTGGAAAGCTGTGCATCAGAAAGAGACCTGGGACTATTGATTGGTAATCAGCTACATACAAGCCAGCAGTGTGCTCAGGTGGCCAAGAAGACCATCATGGCTTGTATTAAAAATAGTGTGTTCAGCAGGAGTAGGGAAGTGATTGTCCCACTGCGCTTGGCATCGGTGAGGTCACACCTTGAATCTGGAGTTCGGTTCTGGGACACTCACTCCAAAGATCATTGAGGTCCTGGGGCATGTCCAGAGAAGGGGGTGAAGCTGGGGAAGGGTATAGAGCACAAGTACTCTGAGGAGCAACTGATGTATTTGGGGGGGGTTAGCCTGTACAAAAGGAGGCTCAGGAAAGATCTTCTCACACTCTACAACTACTTGAAAGGAAATGGGAGCAAGGTAGGGGTTGGTCTCTTCTCCCAAGTAACAAGGAACAGAACAAAAGGAAATGGACACAAGTTGCACCAGGGAAGGTTCAGGTTGGATATTAGAAACAATTTCTTTCCAAGAAGGGTTGTCAAGACTTGAACCAGGCTATCCAGGACAGTGGTTACACCATCCCTGGAGTAATTTAGTCTTCTAAACATGCAGATGTGGTGCTGAGGGACATGGTTTAGTGGTGACTTAGTAAACTTAGGTTAATGGGTGGACTTGAATGAGGGATTAGAGTGCACTGTCAGCAAGTTTGCTGATGACACAAAGGTGGGAGGACTGGCCAGCACCCCAGCAGACTGTGCTGCCATTCAGTGGGACCTGAACAGGCTGGGGAGCTGGGCAGAGAGCAATTTAATGAACTATAACAAGGGCAACTGTAGAGTCTTGCATCTGGGCAAGAGCAACCCCAGGTACCAATATAGGTTGGGGACTGACCTGTTGGAGAGCTGTGTAGGAGAAAGGGACCTGGGGGTATTGCTGGACAGTAAGATGACCATGAGCCAGCAATGTGCTCTTGTGGCCAAGAAGACCAATGGTATCCTGGGGTGAATCCGAACTGAGGTGGTTAGCAGATTGAGAGAGGTTCTTTTCGCCCTCTGCTCTGCCCTGGTGAGACCACATCTGGAATCTTGTGTCCAGTTCTGGGCCCCTCATTTCAAGAAGTGCATGGAGTTGGCTAGGGGGAGTCCAGCGCAGAGCCACAAAGATGATGAAGGGAGTACAACACTTCCCTTATGAGGAAAGGCTGAGGGAGCTGGGTCTCTTGAGCTTGGAGAAATGGAGACTGAGGGCTGACCTCACTCATGTTTATATAAATATGTGAGGGGTGGGTGTCAGGAGGATGGAGCCAGGCTCTTCTCAATGTCATCTAGTAATAGGACAAGGTGCAGTGGGTGTAAGCTGGAACATGAGAGTTTCAACATAAGTATCAGAAGGAGCTTCTTCACAGTAACAGTGACAGAGCACTGGAAGGGGCTGGCCAGGTGGGTTATGGAGTCTCCTTCTCTGGAGACATTTAAAACCTTCCTGGATATGTTCCTGTGCGACTTGGTCGGGGTGTTCCTGCTGTGGCAGAGTAACTGGACTAGATGATCTTTCGAGGTCCCTTCCAATCCATAATGTTCTATGATTCTGTGTGGTTCTGTGATCTGAAACGTCTCTTCCAACCAACCCAATTCTGTGATTCTACATTAGCCATGTAGTTCTCCAGGAGTACAAAATGGACAGATGCATGACGATCAGTATGGTCAAGTGAATGCCGTTTATTAAGCGTCAGCTTAACCCCTTTATACACAGCCGGGCGGTCCATGCGACACATGTACATTGCTGATTGGTACAACACATCTGTCCATCTGTCTTAAA
>JAOXOE010065180.1:0-30911 GCA_028565055.1 Phoeniculus purpureus
CCCGCGCCTGCGCAGCCCCCGGGGGCAATGGCCACCTCAGGCCGCGGTTGAGGGGACAGTGGTTGCCGCGGCCTCGCTCCGCTTTGGGGGCCCCATGAGGCGGCGGCGGCGGCGGCGGCGGCGTCGGCGGGGGCGGCCTGGCGATGGGCTCGTTGAGCAGCCGGCTGCTGAGACGGCGATGGAGGGACGGGGCCCCGCGGAGCGAGGAGGCGGCCGGAGCGGGCAGCGGCGGGGCCGGCAAGAGGAAGCGCGGCGGGCCCGGGGGCCCCGGTGACAGCGACAGCGACGGCGAGGCCGAGCGGGAGGAGCGGCTGCTCAACACCCCCCGCAGGTCCGCGGGGAAGGGGGCTGCACGGGGACAGGGAGTGGTTGCGGGGTTCGAGGCCGAGCCTGGGCCGGGGGTCGCTGCGGACCCCCGGCGCGGGATCAGTGTCGCGGGAGCGGAGAAGCAAGTGAGGAGGCCGTGGGTCACCCGGGGCCGCGGCGGGGAAGGGAGCCGCTTCTTTTGAGGGGGAGTGGGACACGGCCCCTGGCCAACGTTGATGGAGTCGTAGGGTTGGACACTGCAGGCCCCTGCCATGGGCAGGGTCGTCTGTCACCGGGCAGGGTTGTGCGGATCCCTGTCCAGCTTCGGTACCTGGTGCTGCTTCCGTCGCGAGAAGCTGGAGCGATGCAGGAGCTGACTGCTTCTTCTGCACCGGAGGCGTCTGAAGGGCTGTGTCTCTGTTTGCCTTTCTGTACAGAAAGAAACTGAAGAGCACTTCCAAGTACATTTATCAGACTCTGTTTTTGAATGGGGAGAACAGCGACATCAAAATTTGTGCTCTGGGAGAGGAGTGGAACTTGCACAAGATCTATTTGTGTCAGGTAAGCAGCTGCTGTCGTGCAGCGACTGTTTTTGATAGAGGAGTCCCTTGTGAACGTCCAGTGCGCGTAGAGAGCTTTTCTCTCCTCTTTCAGACTCTTTCTGTGGATGCAAACAGTTAAGGAATTTGTGTTCTGCTTCAACAGTAGTCAGCTCTAGCTTTGTAGTCGAAGAGTTTCTTTGGTTCTGTCTCTTGCTGTTACTTTTTTTAATCTACTCATCTGAACCTGGGCACGTCCTGTGTGAAGAGGCCTCCAGCTGTCTTTTGCTGCCCTGCGGCCTTGCTAAACCAAGGGCTGGCAGCCTTTCTGCCATGTCACCGCCACTGCAGAATGAAGGAAGTGCTCCCACGTTGGGTCTGTAGAGCACTTACTGACCCCACTCAGCTTTAGCCTTTGTTGGGACTTGGGGAGAGGAACCCCAAGTGAAATTGCTGCAGCAGGCTCTCTGTATTTGTTGGGTTTGTTCCAAGGAAGAAGATTTTCTTGCAGCTGCATGGAGAAGGAGTTCACAGAAACTCTTGGAAAAGAGTCCAGCTTGGTGTGTGCCTACAAAAGAAGGTGCTGTGTCTGCAAGTTTCTTCTTGGGCTGGTGAAGTTCTTTGTGTTACTGCTAGTGTTCTGGGAGTGACAGAGTGCCAAGAGCTGCATGTCCTCTGCTATTTCTCCTGTGACAGAAGTGGGGAGGACATTCCTGTGTCTCAAAGTGTCTAATTCAGTTGTGCCGTTAACTTCAAAGTGGGAGTCTGCTGTGGGAGCGGTTTAGCTGAAGGGAGAAGAGGAGGTGGCGTCAGGTACTGCATCTGAAAACTGAAAACGGGTGCAGTTCTGTGGTGGCAGGCATTGAGTGCAAGCAGTGGTGCGTGTGACGGGGTGAAGGTGTTGCTGTGAGGTCGAACGCAGGTTCTCTGGCAGAACTGGTGGTAGAAGTGAATTTGTGATTGGTTTTGTTGTTCTCGCATTAATGCCGTGGTTGTGCAGCTTTCAGCTACTTGCGTTTGCCACAACGGGGAAGATGTCATCGCTTGCTTGCTGGAAAATGATTTACTTGATTTTGCCTGTGTCAGACCCTTTTAAAAAGCATTGTATGAGGGCAGGAAAGTCATTTGTGCGTAGCCCAAGATTGAGCAGCGGCCGCCATCTGTGGGTAGAACGGTGTGGGGGCTGTGACTGGGGAGGACAGCGAGCAGACACAGCTTGAAGTGTCAGCTCGTTCTTGCCAAAGGCAGATGTTAGCAGGCTGGTCAGTCAGACCAGTGTTGTGCAGCACAGGCACCGTGGGCCCGTGGATGGTCCTCCTGGGACAGTTGTTGGTGATGGCGTGTTTAATTGTTGTGGTTCCGCTGATGCCCCGTCTCAAGTTTGTGAAGCTACAGAGTACAGCATAGTGTGGGGCAGTGACTACAGGTGAAGGCTAGATCACTGCTGTGGGTGCTTCTGAACAGGCTTTGTTTTAACAGCCAGTGGTGGACTCAGTGATCTTAGAGGTCCTTTCCAACCTAAACAGTTCTGTGATTCTGTGACTTTGAAGATGGTGGTTTTCTTCTGCAGCAGCTTTGTGGTGCAAGCGATGCTCTTTCTGGTGAGGTGGAATTTTGCGGGTAGGCATCCTTGTAAGTCAGGTCTGTATTTCAGTTCCTGCTTTGTTGTGGGAATTCTGTTATTGTGGATAACATATTCCTGGAGGTTAAAAGAAACTCTCTCTGTAAACTGTTCTTAAGGAAATAACGACTCCTCGTCTGCCTCACTGAGTGGGCTGTTGCAGTTGGAATGCTTCTGCTTCCATAGTCCCTCATGTTACTGCATTTAGTTTGATGAGTGACAGCAGGGTGCAGCTCTGCCTGTGAACGGCGGGTCTGAGAAATAGGAGATTTCCCTTTTCCGACGCTGTTTGCTGAAGTGACAAATTCTCCTGAAATGGAGGAGCTGCTCTCCGTGACAAAGCTGAGGTTTGTGGGGACTTGCGAGAGGAACGGGGCCCTGGACTGAGAGCAGCGAGTTGTGTGTCAGCACAGCTAGGGGATACCCTGCTGAAGGAAGAGTGATGTTTGTTGAATCAAATAACATCAAACTGGGATTTTATGTCAACTGCTGCCCTGAGCTGAAATGCTGAGGTAAGAGTCAGGGAATGTGGTGCTGTACAAATAGACTTTATTTTTTTGATCTCTCAGGTAAACTTCAGTGAGTGATAGCATCTCATAATGGGCACATCTGCTGCTGAGAAGGAAAATCATGAATCCTAGTAGAGCAGTGTATTTCCCTTCATTTGGATGGAAACCTATCAGATTCTAGTTTTATGTGCCTTACACTTTGGTATCAAAGGTATCTTCCCATCAGTGGTCTGTGTGTGTGTGTGCTTGGTATGAGCCTGCGGCGTTGTACATTAATCTGTATGTCTTGCATGCTCTGTAAGTTTTCTTCCCAACACCCAGGCTGGCATTCCCTACCGCCTGCGGGGCTGCTTGTCTGCCAGTAACGTTAAGGGTTTAGTTCTTGGACTAATTATACTCCCATTGCCGGTGTTACTCGTAGGAAGAGAGCTTATGTGGCTTTTCTGGCCTGTAGAGCTCTTTACTTACTCCGACTGCCGACACGGAGTCCAAATTTTCTCCAGGCGTTGATCTCTAGGACAAACACCATTAGCCCTTTCCAAGTACCTCCGAGTGCTGTAGCTTGTGAAACACTCCGTAATGCGTTTTGCTTTGCATAAAGGTGAATATTAACGAGATTTCATTCCGTGTGCTGCTAGATGGTTTTGATTTGAATGAAGCCTCTTACTGAAGTTGCTTTTTCTCCCATCTTCCCTCCTGTAGTCAGGCTACTTTTCCAGCATGTTCAGTGGCTCTTGGAAAGAATCTAGCATGAACATCATTGAGTTGGAGATTCCTGACCAAAACATTGATGTAGAAGGTAAGTGGGAGCCTTTGAGTTCAGTGTAGACTCTGAAGGTAGAGGTTAAGCTGAGCCTGACAACATGCAGCTTCATATGTATTAACAAATAGTTTCCAAGCTAATAAATAAACTTGAGGGAATGAGTGCTGTGCTCGCTCAGCCCTTAACTGAAGTTCGGGGCTCAGCTTGGGTTGCCAGTAGAGTTGAACTCACTTGTGCATCTTGAGGTTTACGGTGAAGCCTGTGTTGGCACGACGGAGGGGCTGTGTTTTGTTGCTCAGGGCCAAGTTCTGTGTTTGCAGCTGATGCATGTGCTTGGGCTGGCAGATACTTGCTTTGCGTCCAGAGCGCGTGCACCCGAGCGCTGCGGTTCTGTTGAGGGATTCCTTAGCTCTGTCCGTGTCTGACCCCTTTTTCTCTTCCCAGCTCTGCAGGTGGCTTTTGGCTCGCTGTACAGAGACGATGTCCTGATAAAACCCAGTCGAGTGGTTGCACTCTTAGCAGCAGCCTGCATGCTGCAGCTTGTAAGTAATCCGTGCGTAGTGTTTGTTTGCTTTTCGGGTACAGATCACAGTTCACAGTGCGCTCACGCTCGGGTGTCCTGGCTTACCCGGAGAAATGAATCCTCAGGCTCAGTGGGAGAAACCCCCAAACAGAACGTGGTGGTTTCCTTTTAAAATCCCATGGTTGAAGTCAGTTGTCGTACAAGGTGCTGCCTTGAGAATCATGTCTAGGAGTAGACTAAAAGTAGCTTGGACAGCGTAGCTGGTTCTGCTCCAAGGGTATTTGCTAAGGGCTTTGGTGTGTCTGCCACATGGTAAGTATTGCTAGGAAAAGTCTGTCGGGGTTAACGTTTTCTGGGCAGCGCCGCAGAGGTCTCTGCAGTGTGTGTGATGCCGGCTGTTGCTCAGCCATGAACGTTTGTGTGACCTGCCCTGTCTTTGTCTCTTCGGGTGGAAACTGGGTTTTTTCTGCCCGCAGGATGGCCTAATCCAGCAGTGCGGTGAGACAATGAAGGAAACCATTAATGCAAAGACTGTGTGCGGCTATTACAACTCAGCAGGGACGTATGGGCTGGACTCCGTGAAGAAAAAGTAAGAAGCGCTTGCTCCAGGCTGCTTTGGAAGTTGCTGATTAAAAGCGTGAATTTACAAACAGTGAGATAATGCCCAGGTTAGCTTTAGGGTTTCTTTTTCAACTTGGGCTCTGCTTGTCCTGCTTTGTTTTCGAGTCTCTGCTATAATCAGTTCCCTTGAAGTGGGTACGAGATAACAGTAGATGGATCGGCCTGCAGCTGAGTCAGTTACTGAAGTGTGATGGTGAAGACAGTGTCTTTGTTCTGTGCACAGCAATGAAATGCTGCTCGTGAGCGTTGCCTGTTGTACTGCACAGCTGCTCTCACGTAAAGAATTTAGACTTCGTGTAGTCAGGAGGGCTAAGGACACACGGGGAGCAGGGTGCTCGAGTTCATGCCAGCTGCTCCCTTCTGCTGTGAATGAGTGTATTCTCCGGGCTTTCTGTGGCATTAGTAATGCTTAAATGTAGCTTTTGCTGTGCCCTGACGGGAATTGACTACGGCTTCAGAAAGTGTTATGGTGAACGTGGTGGGCTTGGAGACTCTCATATCTTTGAGAATTCCTGTCTCAGGTTTAACATCGTCGTATTTCCAAATCGTGGGGGCACATAACCGGGCTTTGTGGGCCTGAGCAGCTGGTGCAGGAGTGTTGACACAGATAAGGGAAAAAAAAAGGTACTAATTCCTTGCTTTTAATCCAGGTGCCTTGAGTGGCTCTTGAATAACCTGATGACTCACCAGAGTGTTGATCTCTTCAAGGAACTCAGGTATTCAGGCTTCAGTTAACTTTCAGCAGACACACAGTGTCTTCCCACCTGTGTAGCTCACTGCAAATGTCTTCCTAAACTGCTGCCTTCTGGCTTTTGTCAGTTCTGTCTCATCAACTTTTATGAAGCACTGCTGTTTCTTTTCAGCATAAACCTCATGGAACAGCTGATTAGCTCTTCTAACCTGTTTGTAATGCAAGTGGAAATGGATGTGTACACTGCTCTCAAAAAGGTACGGAGCAAAGGGAATGGTCAGGGCTTCACAAAGTTCATCTCCTGAGTAGTAGTTGATGTGTGATGGGGTGGGGAATTCAGACATCATTTAGCAGTGGTGTTGCTGTAATAATTGATGCATTTCGTGCTGGAAAGCTGCTTCAATTAACTCACTAGACTTTGTTTGTTTTGTCCAGTGGATGTTTCTTCAGCTAGTGCCTTCTTGGAATGGGTCCTTGAAACAACTCCTAACTGAGGCTGATGTCTGGTTTGCCAAGCGAAGGAAAGGTAGGATCAACTGACGTGGCCTTGGAGTGGCGAGGATGTGGCTTGGAAGTAAAGTATGACAAACTTCCTTGGCTTCCCAGCCTCTCTGGGAAGGCCTGCCTCTGCCAGCAGTCCCCAGTGCCAGTGCCGCTGCCAGCTTGTCACTGGTCTGTCCACGGGCTTTCAAGGGAGCAGACACGGCCACTCTCTTTGCCTTGTTGCTTTGCTGTTGTTCATTTGGGACGAGCTTTTGTTGCCTTCTCGTTAGACGGCCCTTGTGTATTTCAAAAGAGGGAACGTTGGGTCCATCATTCGTGCTGAAAGGATCTGAACCTAAATCATTTGTTACTCATAGCTGCAGAAGGTGATGTCTGCCTGTCCGTGATAACTTTGTTGGATTCATCAGTTAAAACTTGGCCTCAAATACGGATAGGGTCAGGAAAACCTGTAGGAAGATGAACTGACACAGGTGCTGTGCCCTGCAGATTTCGAGCGTGACGTTGCATTCCTGGATTCGGAACAGGGGAGCGTGTTCCTGCCGGTGTTTGCACACTTGAGGCTGCAGTACATCATCAGTGACTTGGCATCGGCCAGAATTATTGAGAGGGATTCCCTCATACCCTCAGGTGAGTGAGCAGCTGCTGGTCAGCCCTGCGTTTCTTTCCCAGCCTGTCCTGCCTGACTGTGAAGATGCCGCTGCTTGCGTGTCTGTCTCCAGCGTCTGAAGTGTGACTGAAGTTTTCAGCACAGTCAAACACTAAATGTGTGTGCGTGGAAGTGTTACGAGAGACGCACGTGGGTGTGTTCGAGCAGTCTGTTGACCAGGGAGCTCATGAGATGCTCCTTAGTCAATACCTAGGCCCTTATCGGTGCGTAGGTGACCCCAGAGTCCCAGGTGTGCAAAACAGCTCCTGCGAGAGCAGAACTTCTGGGAGTCAGCTGCTTTCTAGCTGTTGTCTGGGTAGATTTTGGCGGCATCTGGAGTAACAACCTGGAAATTAAAACCAAAGGCGCAAGGTTCTGTGAACTCTTCTCCCATCTTCAAGGACAAGCATCAGCTACTAATGGATGTTTAGGACGGTTTGGAGGAGAAGCAGTATACACCGATCCTGCTCTTACTGGCTTGGTAGTGTGCAAAGTGCATCCTCAGGGGAGGTCCTGCTGCTCTCTGAAGCCCGTAGGGTAGAACTGCCATCGGATGTTGTTACAGGTTCCTGCTGCTGCCATTACATTACCATCCTCTTGCTGCCTCTGAAGGCTGACTTCACAGACAGGCTTTGCTCTCTGCTCAGAAGCTGCATAAACCTGGCTGCTGACAGATGAGTGAGGCTGGAAATCGGTTCTTGGGTTGGTCTCTTACTTGAAGATGTTTGTCTGCTCCCATTGACATCTGTGATCATGTGAAATAATACACGGCCCTCCTTCTTCTGCTTTTGTTTCTGTTTTGGTTTTCTCTCTCCTCAAAGCCAGTTGTGCTCCTGGTGGCAGCTGTAGACTTCCTCACGTTCTGCCTTTGGACTTGACTCCATATTTCACCTCGGTCAGTGTTCCCCCACCACAGCTGATTCTTGGCACTGAATTCTGCATCTACGCTCTGACAGTTTGGTTTTCCCCAGCTCTCCTGGACGTGGCTTTGATGTCGTACCTGTCCGCAGTGTAGCGGCCGTTCGTCTGTCACTGCGGTGTCTGTCAGTGTAATTGCCAAGCGTCAGTTCAGGCTGCTTTGGTTAAACTGTCGATCACTCTGAGTACAGCTTCTTGACATCTGGGTTCTCGTCAGCTGCCCGTAGCCCTGGGAGTTGCGCTGGACTCTTACCACGTGGGAATTCATAACCTGTCTTTGGAGCCACACTCCTGTCTTCCTCTGAACGTGATTGTTTTCATCTCACACAGTCCTTTGTGCTGATGCACACGCCATCACTGTGATCTAATGCCAAGGCAGACTCGGGGGGTTATCGCTTGTGCAGCCTGGTCGAGCTTTTAAGGTGTTTCCCTTGCTGCAGAGGCGATGGAGTGAGTGTCCCTCTTCTCAGCTTGTCTGTCCTGTGTTGCTGTATCCTGGTTTTGCCAGAAATGGTGGGTTAGCTGGTCTTTGTAGCTGAATGTCTGAGCACTTGGAAATGGTGGAAGAATGTGGCTGTCAGAGGCTGAGTCATGAGCGTCCTGTGACCCTGTGGGGACAGGATAGGGTCTGTCCCTGCTATAAACCTGCCAGGTTCTTGGGTGAAGTGGATGGGTTCTGGTGCTTAAATGTACTGGCTCTGGTTTAAATGAATATCCTGATAGACGGACAAGAGACTGTCTTGTGCACTGGTTCTGACAAAGGGAAATACGAAGGACCCGAGCTGTCCTGGGCTCAGAGTGTCTGGCGGTGTTTCCCAACAGCAGGTGGAGGCAGTGCGTTACCTGGCTGAGAAGCCCCATGCTGATGGATCCGGTAGATGAGGCAGTTGCTGACCTTGAGCAAGTCATAACTTTTTATGTTGTGCATAAAAATCCCAGGACAGATCAGATCTCTGATACAGGGTGTTTTATGTGCTGAAGTAATGTAGACAGTGCAGGCAAGCCATCTTAAGATTGGTGCTGGTGTAGATTATAATCAGCGTGCCAAAGCATCTTCGTTCCCTAATAAAACTGAAGATGACTTTGGGTGAACGTCCCTCCTGATCCTTAACTTTGTGACGACAGAGGAGGGCAGTGGGTTTCCTTGTGAAGTGGCTTTGCCGACGTGGGACTCAGGTGTTGCCAGGACTGCACTTGATTTCCTTCTCTTAGTGTTGCTGCTGCCCCCAGAGCTGTTCTGGGCAGCCTTTGCTTGGTGCTTTCAGCGGGTAGGTTTTGTGTCTGTGCCCCAGCCCAGAGGCCGCCTAGCTGCACACGTCAGAAGGCGGCGGCTTCTTCAGTTATTGCCAGGTTACTTGGAGGCTGATTTGCTTCTGAAAATGGTGTCATTTCTGCAGAGCTCCCAAGGGGTTTACTTGCCGGAAAGGCACTGTGATGACTGTTTTGAGGGTGAGGTTAGTGCAGGGGGAGTGGTTTTTAACATTTACCCTTGTAGCGGCCGTAGCAGTGGTGTCACCTTGTGGGTCCTTATCTGCATCCCCACACGTCCCACGCAGGTCGCTGCCAGTGTTGTGGCACAGAGACCCTGACTCTGTTTCAGCCAAGAGCTCCCACCTAAAGCATCAGACGCAGAGGGAGGGTTTAACAGACCCTCTTAGGTATCTGCAGGCAGTGGAACAGCTGACTTGGTTTGGAGAGGAAAGACCTCAAGACCAACTTTTTAAAACCAAACTTTAACCTTCTCTGCAGAAGACACTCCAGTGAGACCCTCAGGTTCTACTCAGCTTCTCAAGCAGAGCAACACTAACACTGAGCATTAATTTAGAAAAGTTGGGTTCTACAGCTAGAAGTGCAGGAAGGGATGAAGAACGTGATGTGGAGACCTCTGTGTATGTAATGGGGTGCTGTTAGGTGCCTGATAGCCGTAGTCATCTGTTGACAGCACTTTGTAGCCAAAGTTAGAATTGAGACCAGAAACTCTTGCTCACTGTTTAAAAGGAGGCTTGGACGTGTCTGTGATTTCCAGACAGGCTGTGGCTGCCAGCACCCGGTGGCTGAGGGGATTGCAGCAACCTTGAGAGAGTCTAAAAAGTAGTTTGTGTGGTAGTGTGAGCCTTCTAGCTTGTTTGAGATTGAGTTCTCCTCAGGGAGGTAGGAAGTCAGTCAGTCAGTCACTTCAAGTCTTGAAGGAGAGGCAAGACGGTTTCATTCTTCCTGTGGGTGCAGGGGACCTGCAGGGGGAAACTGCAACAGTGTGAGCTCTTCAGAACAGAACTTCGTTCCCCTTCACACGGGAAGGGTAAGAGACTAAAATACACCCTGTCTCTCTGTAAGTGAAAGGTTCAGGGATCAACTACCGTTAGAATGTGACCTGTACAGAGACAAAAAGAGAAGATGCTCTGGCTCCTGACTGGATTTTGTCTTCCCTCTTGCACATCCCTTCCTCGTCCCTTACATCACTGTTGTGCCTTGGTTAATGCCCGTTTTGGTGCTGTCACTGTCTCAGCCCTGTCTGTGGGATACACAGGGAAAGGGCTTGTTGAATTCTTGCATCTGGGCCTTCTGAGGTGATCTCGGCGCCTGGGCTGCACTTGCTCTTCCGTCATCCCCGTCGAGTCCCCGTTTTGTTTTTTGTGTGACAGTGGTTCTTGCTGTTCCTGTCACCCCAGTTGCACCTCTGCACAGTCTGTTTCCATACAGAGCCCTGCACCCTTGCCGTGGGTCGTTGGAACTCGGGTGCTGAGCTGGTGGGCGCCCGTGTCCCTTCTCTGTCCCTGCCGCACAAGGGTTTGCTCTCTTTTGTCTCTGGGTTGCAGCTATTGAATTCATACAGCCAGTCGAATCTTCCTGGTGCTCTCAGAGGGACATGTGGTGGATGTTCACTCCTAGCACGGGGCACCTTCTTACCGTATCCGCACAGAGTCACCGTGTCCTTTATCCTTCGATCCTCTTTTTGTGTTATTTAGCTGGCGCAGAACTCTGCCGCGGGTCCAGAAAGCAGCGCCTTCCCCCTGGAGCTTGCAGCGAGCTCCTTGGCTTAGCAGAACCTTGTGCACCGAGGGAGCGTGTGAGTTGCATCACTTAGGCTACTGTAAATGCTGGCTAAGTCCTGAGTTAGCGTGAGCTGTTGGGCTTGGTCTGTGCTGCTGCTCCCGTAGCTGAGGCCTGGAGACAAATGACCCCAGTGCGTGATTGGGCGGTGAGTGCGCTCAGGCCGCGTGGTGAGCAGGCGTAACTCTGGGTCAATGTCGTTTGATTTCTGCATTTCAGATGTGTGTGACCACCCCCGTTCCCAGCTCCCACGACCCCACCAAGTTGATTTATTTTTTTTCAATTTTAGAATGGCTGTCCTCTGTTTACAAACAGCAGTGGTTTGCCATGCTCAGAGCAGAACAAGACAATGACATTGGGTAGGTATATTACAGGCTTTCCTTTCCTTCCCTCTTGAATTAGAAACCTTCCTCTGACATGACTAACTTCTGGAGCTGACATCAGAAGAGGGGCGGGGGGGAGCACCCTTCAGTGGTTGTAAACTCTGTTGCTCTCTGGAGCCATCTGTCCCCTTGGGCTGGCCAATCTCCTGGCCTTTGAATGCCAGAGCTCGAGGAAATTTGTGTAGCACAACCAGAAGTAAACTCTGGGGAGGGTAGTCTGTGTTCTCTTCTATGCAACTAATGCTTCTCACTGGTACTTGAAATACGTGCTGGGGCTGCATAAGGGGTTTAAGGCTGACCTCAGGAGGAGAACAGAAGATGGAGAAGCAGCTTTTCCTGCCCTGCTTTCTCCTCTCTGGCTGGGTGGTCGAGAGCTGCTGGAACTGTGAAACTAATCATCTGGGTGTGGAAGGCAGCCTGGTGTGTTTTGTTTGTGCAGGGATGACTCCGTGCTAAACTTCTTCCTGCCTCTCCTGTCCCAGCTTTCTGGGCACCCAACGGGGCTTGACATCCTGTGACCTGCTCACCTCACTCCTTTCTAATCCCACTGTGGCCTACCCGCTGCTTCCCATCCTGATGGCAGCGAGGGCTCTCTCTGCTGCAAGCACCTTCCACTTTCCCCAGGCGGTGTGTGCACCCCTCTCCACTGCCAAGACCCTGCTATCATAGAATCGTAGATCCTCTCCTGATCCTCTCCTATATCCTCACTCTCCTCCTCCGCAGACTGTGTGCCGCGCTGTGTTGGCACCACTGAGGAAATGCCCTGATGGTTTCCCTGTGCCTGTGCCCTTTCCAAGGGCTGCGTGGAGCAGCCTGGCTGGGGGCTGCGGGACAACTAGTTGGGTTTTTGGAGCATGGCGAAGGCTGCTGGTGGCGGTGGTGGCTTGGGCAGCAAGGCTGGTGGGTCTCGTGTAGTGTGAGTGTGTGTGGCACAGATGCTTCCCTTCGCTTGCTTCCTGTCGTTTTCCATTCCAGTGGGTCCCTTGATCTCTTTCTAAATACCCAGACTACAGCAAAATGCGGGCAGGGGAGTTGTTCCTGCCTTTGTCTTCCCTCCGAGTGCCGATGAGCTTTGTGAAGAATAAATGCCAGGCCACGAAGCTGCACGGTGTTTGAGACCTTTCAAAACCCAGTAAACGGCCTTCTTCATGTTCTCGAGTCGGTTCTGTGAGCCCAGCATTTGCCATTTGGGAGACGAGGGTGTTGGGTGACAGGGCCAGGCTGCTCCCATTCCTTGTGATCTGAGAAGCATGAGAACTGCTGGCCGGAGCTGCACCAAAGCTGAGCAGCCTGGGTTCGGTGGCAGTGTTGCAGATCACACACCTTCCCATAAAGTGACGAGAGGCTGTTCTCTGGCTGTGCTTCTCCAGCAGTGAGGGGTCCTGCTGTGAGTTGGAACAGAACTTAGCCTTTGCAGTAGCTGAGAATTTTCCAGCTGGAGGTTTTGCTTGGGTCGCTGTGGAATGACCAGCTACTGATCTGTTCTGAAAGACAGACCGTTCTGCTTGTGGCAGTGCTGACTCCTGTGGCAGTTGCTTGTACACCATAGAGGAAATACTTCCTAAATTACTTAGGCAGAGAAAAGACCCACCAAAACTCCACTTTCGGTCCGAAAACAGTCGAGAATTTGGAGTGGCGCTTCGCTGTGCCTGTGGCAGCGCTTCAGAGGATGGTAGAGGCGACGTACGGGATTGCGAACCATCGTTTCAGCCCTGGAGGTTGCTGCTGGGTGCTCCCATCTTGGCCTGAGCACAAAGTTGTCCCCCATTTTTCTGGCTGGTCTGGTTTTCCCCTCGGCCGTGTGGGATTAGCTTCTTCCACGAGAGCTGAACGTGGAGCTCTCGGGCTGAGAGTTTCAGTGGACGGCAGACACCCGTTTGCCGGAATCTCGTTCTGGCGTTCGCTGCCGGAGGACGTGCGGGTGCAGCGTTGCGTTCCTTCTCGGTCCGTCTGAGCTCCTGGCTTTGCAAAGGTGGTGGTTCAGGGTGGCAGCCAGCTTCCAGTGTGGTTCGTAGGCGGGGCGGGCTGGTTGTCCTTGAACGCGCTGCAGCTGTGCGCTGCACGCCAAGCGCTACCCTGGAGCTGTGTGCGGCTCGGCTCTGGTGCTGCGAGGCCACAGCACGAAGCCTCTGAGGAGACAAAGGTTGTTTGAAGCGCCGAGCTCGTTTGGCTGGCTACATCTGGCTCCCCTGCGGCCACGTGCCCGTGGTTGCTGTCGCAGAAGGGAGGACGTGCAGCTCTGCCTTTGTGTTGCAGCAGATAGTTTGGACGCTCGATGAGCCTGCAGCTGAGAAGAAAGAACCGAGGTTTTGTGCTGATCTCTGCTGCCCCTCCTCTCGCACCTGTAGCCTGTACTGGTGTCTTACACATTTTTTCCCTTTGAGACAAGGCTGCAGACTTAGTAACCAACGAGAAGAAGTCTGACTCCTGTGAGCTGAAGCCCGGCTCCATGTTCATATCGCACCTGATGCTGAGCTTAACTGCACCTGTTTGTTCTAGGCTGCCGACAGGGAAATGGTACTGCTTTGAGACCAGTGATGTGGTTTGCTCCTCTGGAACTAGAAAGGGAAAGGAGCCGCTTCTCGTCTGCTTTGTGTCGTTTGCATTTAAAAGGACTAAACGATTCATTCACTCCTCAGAATTTGAGAATTTCTTAGTTCAGTCCAGCATGCTGTGACTTTGAACTGGAGCTGCTCAGGAGTGGGTGGCGTTTTCTTTCTACACTAAACTTGTGTTCTGTGGTGGATTCAGGGCAGATCACAGACTCACAAAGTGTTAGGGGTTGGAAGGGACCTCGAAAGATCATCCAGTCCCATCCCCCTGCCACTGCAGGATCCCCTAGATCCAGTCGCACAGGAACAGTCCAGGCGGGTTTGAAACGTCTCCAGAGAAGGAGACTCCACAATCCCCCTGGGCAGCCCCTGCCAGGGCTCTGGCACACTCACTGGCCAGAAGGTCCTTCTCACATTGATGGGGAACCTCCTCTGGTCCAGCTCACACCCATTGCCCCTTGTCCTATCACTGGGTGCCCCTGAGCAGTGCCTGGCTCCATCCTCCTGACACCCACCCCTTCCATATTGATCAACATCCCACTCAGGTCACCCCTCAAGCTCCTTTTTTCCCAGCTCAAGAGCCCCAGCTCCCTCAGCCTTTCCTCAGCAGGGAGACGCTCCACTCCATCATCCCTGTGGCTCTGTGCTGGGCTCTCTCCAGCAGCTCTGTGTCCTTCCGGAACTGAGGGGCCCACAACTGGACACAAGATTCCAGATGCAGTCGAGCGCTGTCATGGGGAGTAGTAGGACTCCTTACAGACTTAAGTCTAGGCACATGGCTTAGGCAGAGGGCTGACTCTGTCCTACTCCACCTTGGATTTCACCAAAACCCTGTCTTGGTTACAGAGGAAAAACTGCAGACCAACGACAGAAGATGACTGTACAAACAGCTAATCCAGACTTACGGAAGAAAAGCCAAGTCTGGGCTCCCCGTGCATGATGTTCATTTAGACTGATATTCCCCAAGTGCTAATGATGCTCCGCAGGAATCAGCAACTGGCTGCCATCACCGTGGTTGGCACTTGGGATGGAAACATCCTCCAGCTCCTTCAGGAGTCCCATGGCCTGCACACAGAGCAGGGACTTGCTTCACTGACAGGGAACCCTCAACCAGTCCCCTTAGTTAACCCTCAAAACTCTGAACTGGGAAGGTCATTGCTCTTCAAGAAAGGCTGAGGGAGCTGGGAAAAAAGGAGACTGAGGTGCAACCCCATGAATGTTGATCAATATGGAAAGGGTGGGTGTCAGGAGGATGGAGCCAGGCTCCGCTCAGGGGCACTCAATGACAGGACTAGGGGCAGCGGGTGTGAGCTGGAGCAGAGGAGGTCCCACATCAGTGTGAGAAGGACCTTCTTCATGGTGAGGGTGCCAGAGCCCTGGCAGGGGCTGCCCAGGGGGTTGTGGAGTCTCCTTCTCTGGAGCCATTTCAAAACCCACCTGGCCATGTTCCTGTGCCACTAGATCTAGGGTATCCAGCTGTGTCAGGGGGATTGGATGGGATGATCTTTGAGGTCCCTTCCAATTCCTGATGTTCTGTGATTGTATGAAGCAATGAGGAGCACATTCACAAATCTGAACATCTGGGGGAACTGGATCTGTCCTACAACTGCTTTTCAGGAGGGAACACTTCTCTAACTTGGCTCCAACCCATGGACTGAGCATCGCTCCCATAACTGGCTCTACAAGTTGAACGAGCCCCTACTTCATTTGCAGAAGACATGAGATCTTGATTCGCACTGATCCTTCCTGAGCCCCAGCACTACCACGAGGAGTCCAGACTGCTCAGATCTTCAAGGCTAAGCGTCATGCTGCTCAACTGTTTTCCAAATTAAGCATGCAGAGGTGACCTGGAACTATTTCAGGTAGAGCTATATAGAGCAGACACTAAAGACACTGCTTGAATTCACTTTTATGTAACTCCTAAGGGCAGGAGGACAAACAGAAACCAGATGCTTGAAGAAGCCACATGGCCTCAGGACTTTGTTGAATACCTACAATCCCTAAACAAACAGGTGCACTACAACAGTGAAGCCCTAATTACTCTGGTTCTCCAACACAAAAAGCACCTGAACATGCTGGTAGCTGTCAGCCAGCAAGTGATTTCAAAGACGCTGCTCAATCTTTCATAGAACTGCAGAATCATACAGGTTGGAAAAGACCTTCCAGATCATCAAGCCCAACCATTATGAAAGAACTGGAGCATCTCCCTGCTGAGGAAAGGCTGAGGGAGCTGGGAAAAAAGGAGACTAAGGAACAACCCCATGAATGTTGATCAATATGGAAAGGGTGGGTGTGAGGAGAATGGAGCCAGGCTCCGCTCAGGGGCACCCAGTGACAGGACAAGGGGTAGCGGGTGTGAGCTGGAGCAGAGGAGGTCTCACATCAGTGTGAGAAGGACCTTCTTCCCAGTGAGGGTGCCAGAGCCCTGGCAGGGGCTGCCCAGGGGGGTTGTGTAGTCTCCTTCTCTGGAGATGATTCAAACCTGCCTGGCCATGTTCTTGTGCGACTGGATCTAGGGGATCCTGCTGTGTCAGGGGGATTGGACTGGCTGATCTTTGGAGGTCCCTTCCAGACCCTAATGTTCTGTGATTCTGTGAGTGGGAGGAACACAAAACACAGCATGGGACCAGCTGTTGCCCCGCAATGATGAAACAAAACCAGCTTTTCCACACAACTATCCAATTAAGAGGCATTTTCCTAAGGCAGAACAGCTGAACTGGCTGAGTCTTACTGAAAACTTCATGGGACAAGTACCTGCTGGCTCTGAGCATCAGCTGAGAGCAGCCCTGATGTGTCCACGTAGCTTTTCTTACTGTTAAAATTTTGGTCTGCGATAAAGAAACTGCACGCTCAGCTTGGCATGCCTTCAGCTGGGTATCAGCTCCCTCTCAACCACACACCTTCCTTATCATGGGACTGAGCTGGAACACACAGTCCAAACCAGCTCTGTCTCACAGCTCACAGAATCAACAGCAACTCTCGATAAAACCCGCATTGTTCTACTGGGAGAGGCTGTTCCTAACCAAGGTACAGTCATACAGTTAGTGCAATGTTCAAGACATCCCTTACTGCCAGTGGGAAGGGATGGGATGAGGGTCAGTTCCAGGCACTCCCAGTGCCAACAGACATGGTCGAGGCAGCTCATGGAGATCTGGAGCTCAGGGACAGGGTTTAGCAGTGGCCTTGAGAGAGTTGGGGTAATGGTTGGACTAAAAGAATCACAGAACATTGGGGATTGGAGGGACCTCCAAAGATCACCCAAGTCCAGGCCCCCTGCCACAGCAGGATCCCCTAGATCCAGTTGCACAGGAACATGGCCAGGAGGGTTTTAAATGTCCCCAGAGAAGGAGACTCCACAACCTCCCTGGGCAGCCCCTTCCAGGGCTCTGTCACCCTCACCATGAAGAAGCTGATTCTCATATGATGAGCTTGAGGGGCTTTTCCAATTGCAATGATTTTAGGAACTCCCAACTGTCTCCTAGAGGGGCTCTCCCGGGGCTGTAGCAGAACAAGCCATTTCTGACCGCTCCAAGCAGCTCAGCATCAGCTGCTAGAGACATGTCTGTGAGAGTGGGGACTCGCTGCAGCCCAGCGCTGCAGGTAGCCTGCTGCAAACCACAACAGCTGGCCACGTGAACCTGTTTATTCTGCAGCATCAACAGGAAAAGCCAGGCTCACGTGCTGGGCAGCCAGAGCTGTCAGTGCCACCAGTACCGGGCTGTTCTGGTGGGTTTTTATGTTTCATTTTTGGACAGGAGCTGCTGACACAGGAATTGCTCGCTGGGCTCCTCGTTTCCCTTTCCCCTAGTGAGTGGCAGCCGAAGTGACGCAGCGGTAACCCCAAACAGGATGAACCCAACAGCTTGTGGCGGGAGGAGGAGGAGGAGGGGATGGTGCAGCACCCAGGGGAGCCCTGCAGAGAGCAGAGGCAGCCCTGCAGGTCTCAGACAGGAGAGAACTGAGAAGAGAACAGAAAAATGGAAGGGAAAGCAAGCAGGGCTTTAACTCTTTCCTTCCTCACTCTGTGTGCACAAGGGTGTAAATAGCAGTTACCAGAGCATAAAACAGCGGGGACAGTGATGATGCGGGAGGACATTGAGGGGCTGAAAAGGGTAACTGTGCTGGGGAGGGGTCTGGAGAACAAACCTTGCAAGGAGCAGCTCAGGGAGCTGGGGCTGGTTAGGCTGGAGAGGAGGCGGCTGAGGAGAGATCTTAGTGCTATCTGCAATTGCCTGACAGGAGGGTGGAGAGAGGTGGGAGTTGGTCTCTTCTTACAAGGAACCAGTGACAGGACAAGAAGAAATAGCCTCAGTTTGCACCCCAAGGGAAGTTGAGGTTGGCCCTGATCAGAAACAACTTCTTGGAAAGGGTTCTCAGTCCTTGGAACAGGCTGCCCAGGGAGGGGGTTGAATGGCCATCCCTGGCCATGCTTCACAGTTAGGGAGATCTGGAGCTCAGGGACAGGGTTTAGCAGTGGGTTGGGACAGTTTGGTTCAGGGTTGCACTCGATGAGCTTGAAGGTCTTTTCCAACCTAAACCATTCAGTGATTTATGATCCCTCCGAATCCTAACACAGTAATCCTAACCTCAGTTCTGATCCACCAAGCCTGCCCAGCATTAGGTGAAAACAATTTATCCCTGTGTGCAGAGTGTCCAAGCACACCGGGTTTATCTGTGTCACCGCTGGGAAACATAAGAGACCTAACTACAAAGCCAGTGGTCAAGCACTGCTGAACAAGGTAGGCAGAGCTGATGCTTTATGGTCTTCAGATCACACTGCACCCACACTCGCATAGAGCCGCGGCTGCACCGAAAGGCACCAGGGTGTATTTCAAAATAGAGATGTATGGACACAGACACACACTTATACAAAGAACTGAGAGCACAGTCCTTTAGCACAGCTCAAGGCTGCAGCACCAATACCCTTCAAACCCCACAGAGTTACACCAAGGATGCTCAGGACTTTCTATTTACCTTAATTTCACTAAGTTTCTCCCCTATTTTTAACATTTTATATAGCAACAACCTCTTGGCAAACTCCCTGTGCCTTTGTTTTCCTCTGTTTTCTCACTCCATCCAGAGGAGAACAACTGCCCTCAGTGAATTCGGCTCGACCTTGCATGGTTTTCTCCTTAGTAGGAGCAAAATTAGCTGATGGCTACTAACAGAAAAAAACCAGACTGCAAACAGATATGGACCAAATCCAGATTGGAAACAAAAAAAAAAACCCACACCAAACCCCTAAAACAGAGTAAAAACTGAAACACAAAGGAAAACACCCAAAAACTCTAGTACCTGGTGTGTAAGGTTTTGAGCCCCACGTGGAATAAGTCTTGGCCAACACACAAAGAGAAGCGATCAAACATCTGTTGAGTGTTCAGCTGAACAAGAACAAGCTGATAACACATTTTAGAGCAGGTATTTTCAGATGAATTAATTTGAAGATAACTGCATGCAAGATACTACCAAAAAACCCCACCCCCCTTCCACTAGAATTTAAAGTGAGTAGATGGTATCACTCTCACAAATTGATATTTTGGCTTATCTGAAAAAGAAGGTTCTATTGACAGTTCTGTTTATAGCAGCTGCTTTGATTTTTTTTTTTGTTTTTAAAAGAAAAAAAATTCTCTACTTTTTAGTTCTGTCTGTTTTGGAAATAAAGAAGAGGAGGCTATGCGTTGACGATTAGCATCTCTTTTATGGCTAGAAAACAGCCATCATTCAGAAAGCAACACACACCTTTTCACTGCTTTGCAGCCCTGCCTGCTCCCAACACAAGAATTTCACAGAATCACTCAGGTTGGAAAAGACCCCTGGGATCATTGAGCCCAACCATCAACCCTACTCTACAAGGTCTCCCCTAAACTAGACCCCCCAACACTACATCTAAATGACTTTTCAACACATCCAGGGATGGGGAATCAATCACCACCCTGGGTAGTCCAGTCCAGTGCCTGACCACTCTCTCCAGGAAGAATTTCTTCCTGATGCCAGTCTAACCCTCTCTTGTTGAAGCTTGAAGCCCCTCCCTCTGCTTCTGTTGCTAATGACCTGTGAGAAGAGCCCAGCACCATCATCTCTACAGGGTCCTTTCAGATAGTTGTGGAGAGCAATGAGGTCTCCCCTCAGTTTCCTCCTCTTCAAACTTGGAAAAGAAAATTTCCTTCTCTCCTAAAGACAGAGAAGGAATTTCCAGTAACTTACAGCAGCTGCAGTAAAAAACCCAACCACTTTGTCTACGTTCTGTGTCAGCCTGGGCTGCCTTTCAATACCAGCTCAGCGAGCACCGTAAGCCAGCCCTAATACTGGAGGCATCTCTGTCTGAGGAGGCAGGGGGGGAAATACTGTGATTGTGAAGTTTTTTTCTTGTAGGAGCAAGAAAAATCTGGCAGACTTCACCCTTAACAGCTTCTCCGATGTTCCGATAACATCGCTCAAGGAGAAGCAGCAGCTGAGGAGGAGAACATGCTCCTGCCACGTCCCGCAGCCGCTGCTCGCACCACCGACGCAGCTCTTATCAGCTGCACCAAGTCTCCACCAACACCTGAACCAACAGTGGGTTTGCTGCCCATTCCTGCTGCTAAGGTTCATGGAAAGGAGCAAACAAACTCTCGGGCCAGCTCTCCACATGGCAGGAACATTTGTGAGGCAGGTGGGTGATGGTTGTTAATTCATTTCCTAGCTAACTGCTCAAACGTGCTTCCTCCTGATTTATGTCCTGCTCCCTCCCTAATGACCCCCAACCATGCTGAGTCCACACTCTTCGGAGGATGGCTCTTCCCTTGGGACAGAGCAGTGCAAGGAACTCATGAGACGAGAGAAAGGCGGGTAGGTAGTAGTAGATTGTGAGTATTTTACTACCAGCTATAAAACAATAATTCAGCAGAGATCCTAATAGCCCGGTCTTCACAGTAGTCCAGAACCTGCCTTTCTGACGGTCATACTAGAGCTGAGTAAACTATGAAGCAACACATCTACTGCTTCTGCTGTCTACTCTGGTTGACCCCATGTCTCTTCTGATGCGCCCGGTGGAAAGAGCAACATAAAGAGTAGAAACTCAGAGCTTCACTGCTACTCACAGGCAAGATAGACCCAACAGCAGGAGCAGGATCTTCACTGGAGTTACAGCAGCTCAGCTCACTTGGGCTCCTGGCCCCATGTTCCCCACCACACACAACCAAAGCTCATCAAGAGGTTTAGAAATGACTACAAGGAGAACTTGGGACCGAAGCGCAGCCCTGCGTGAGCCACCGCTTCCGTAAATACCAAGGCTGAAATAAAACACAGAGCAAGCCCAGAGCAAAGTGCTGCTGCTGTGGGTGATGCTCAGCCAACCCAACCAACACCCCTTCTTCGCTCCTCCAGTGGAAAACGACACAGGAACTGGGTGAAGCTACTGCTCCGGCTCCACCAGGCACAATGCCAGGACCTCAAGTCAGGGCTGAACCGAGCTCCAAGTTTCTTCATTTATCAACTAAAACAGATGGCAGAGAACTGTAATTTGGCTCCCGTTTCTTTTCCAGTTATAGATCACCCCAACTGAAAGGGGAGAGGGTTTGTGGGACTATTGGAAGTTTTATGTTTTGTTGACAGTTTGGCTGGAGTGAGGGAAAGGGCATTGGAAGAGACTGCTAATGAGGCACAGGCAGATCTGGAGGGGGTATCAGATACCAGGAACGTGCAGAGCACCCAGAGTTCCCACATTAAAGGAAACCCGATTGTTTCTGTGATGTATTTGAGGCTGAAAGAGCTGCCAACAACGTTGTGGAAACATCCTGAAGAAACAGAGCGGGATCAGTGGAGTGTAATGGGTCATTTATACGCTTTGAGTTGACTGTTCCCAGCATGGGCCACCTCAAAGGTCCATGCTAATGCTACAACCCATCACAGAGTACTGTTGGGTTGTTCACCCTGCACAGAACAGAGGCTTCTTCCCAGGATGAGATTTCAAAAAACAAGTAAAATATAAAAACGGGAGGATACCCAGACCAGCAGAGCAAGAGAGGGGATTCTGTCCCCCTGCTCTGGTGAGACCCCACCTGGAGTCCTACATTCAGTTCTGGAGTCTCCAGTACAAGACAGACATGGAAATGCTGGAGTGGGTCCAGAGGAGGACATGAGGGTGATCAGAGGGCTGGAGCCCCTCTGCTATACGAATAGGCTGAGGGAATTCAGGCTGTTCCTTGATGGGGACCATAGAGCCGCTTCCACTACCTGAAGGGGCTGCAACAAAGCTGGAGAGGGACTTTTTACAAGGGACTCTGGTGCTAGGACAAGGGGGCTGGGTTCAAGCTAAACGAGGTGAGACTTAGATGAGATCTGAAGCAGAAATTCCTTCCTGTGAAGGTGCTGAGGCCCTGGAACAGGCTGCCTGGGAGGTTGTGGCGGCTCCATCATCCCTAGCAGTGTCCACAGTCAGGATGGATGGGGCTCTGAGCAATCCAGTCTGGTGAGAGATGTCGCTGCCCATGGCAAGGGGTTGGCACCAGGTGAGGTCTGAGCTCCCTTCCAACCCAAACCATTCTATGATTCTTAAAGACCTGCTTCTCTGGGCTCAGCCAGGCCACAAACAAAGCCACGTACTCTCGCTAGCAAAGCCTTTGGTTGGAGCGGGATGTCTCAATTGCTGTTAAGGTGTTGTTCATTTTCCTGATGCAGTAGTTTGTGCTGCAGTTCACAGGTTTGAGAAGCGCAACGCGCTCCCAACACCAGCATCCACAGCAGCTATTGGTTCCACCACATGAACTGGTGGCACTCCTTACACCAACAGGGCAGAACCACCACAATTAAAAGCTTCACTCCAGCACCAGGTAACAGCACAGGGCATTAATGGAAAAAGAAATCAATCCTTTAAACAACAGAGAGGACACAACAACGATTCAACAAGCGTGCAGGGGCAGTATTTTCAGCAATAAGTAATTAATCCCACAGAGGATTGATCTGGACTGCTCCTTCTGAGACTCCTCAGCTCAAGAAGAACATAGAGCTGCTGGAGAGAGTCCAGCACAGAGCCACAGAGATGATGATGGGAGTGGAGCATCTCCCTGATGAGGAAAGGCTGAGGGAGCTGGGGCTCTTGAGCTGGGAAAAAAGGAGACTGAGGGGTGACCCCATGAATGTTGATCAATATGAGAAGGGCGGGTGTCAGGAGGATGGAGCCAGGCTCTGCTCAGGAGCCATTAATGATAGGCCAAGGGGCAATGGATGCGAGCTGGAACAGAGGAAGTTCCACATCAATGTGAGAAGGACCTTCTTGGCAGTGAGGATGGTAGGGCACTGGCAGGAGCTGCCCAGGGGGATTGTGGAGTCTCCTTCTCTGGAGACGTTTCAAACCCTCCAGGCCATGTTCCTGTGCGACCGGCTCTAGGGGATCCTGCTGTGGCAGGGGCATTGGACTGGGCAATCTTTTCAGGTCCCTTCCAGTCCCTAATGTTCTGGGATTCTGTCATTCCCAATGCAGTCGCTGTGGGCACGTTCGTTAGTCACAGCAGAATTTCACGAGGTGCTTCCAAAGGAGTATCCCCCATACCTCACTTCTGTTACTACTCAGTGCAAGTGGAGGAGCTGATGCACAAACAAGTCACTCACAGATGAATAAAACTATAAAACCACTTCCCGTTTTGAAGGGGCTCAACTTCTTTCCCCCCTCCTACCTCCAGCAGATGAAGGTTCTCTATCTGTTCCACTGATAAAAAAGTCCTCGGAGCCAAATCCTGCTCTGGGCTGGTTGTTGGAGCCCAGCACAAGCCCCGTGTGGACTCACTGGAGTGCCTGAGCACCACATTCTTCCCAAGGTTACTCACCAGCATGTGATCTTGCAGACATTCTGCTCCAGATGTAGCAATGGGAGGGAACACACGGCCTCTCTGAGCACGAAACCACCGGGTGCCTTAACTTTCCACTCGTAAAACTCGCCTCTACAGTGGTCACCTCCAAAATTACAACACACGCTCCAGGCTCCCAGTCACACTGGACCAGTTTATTCCAGAACAGGAGCCTGAACTCATCCCAGCTGTCACCATGAGCAGACGCTAACTCAGGAGCTTCTACACAGCAAAGGATGGAAACACAAGGAGGCAAATCCATCGGCCAAATGGAGGAGCTGATAATCCCAAGAGAGTGGGGTTTGCAACGGGAGATGGGTCACATCCCTTAAGGCACCAGGAAAGGAAAAGACCTCATGGTGAGCAAACACCCCATGCTCTTGGCGCATTTTCACACCCCTACGGCCTCATTTGGAGAAGGAAGGGGAACTAGATGGCCTTAGAGGTCCCTTCCATCCTATGCTGCTATGCAGAACCCTTAGGTTTGCAGAAAGACCTTCCTACAGCCCACACCAGAAGTGTGGAGAAGCACTTCTACCTACAAATGCATTTTGAGACACACAGAAACCACAGCAAGAAGCGAACAAACTCCTCCCACAACAGTGGGACAACTCACCCTGTCTCCAGAGAAGGAGCACAGGAGCAGGGTCTGTCAGTCCCACTGGATCAAAGCCATGGGGCAGAGGCCAGCAGCCATCAATGCCTTCCAGAGGGAGGATGGCCACACGAATTAGTCTAGCATATCCTGCCGGAAATCCAAGAGAAACTAAAAATCAAAGGTGTCACCCGATCAGCTGGCAAGATCCAAATAGGTACCATAGCCTGAAGGCCAAACCAGCAGAGATCCCAGCGGTGACAGGTCACCACGTCACTCCCTCAGTACAAACCACTTCTCTAACCAATTTCTAACTTAGAGGAAGGAACTGAGAAGCTAGAAGGGGAACTAAGAAAGTGGCTATTCCAAGGGCAGCTGAGTAAGGCCATCCTCAGACAACTCGTGTCATCCCAGGGGCAGGAGGACGTGCTGAAGGCTAGGAGGAAGCCCAGTGTGCTGACAGCACCCACCTCGTGATGGCCACTACGGGCAGCCAACCTTGTGATGCCAAGTTCTCAAGTCATTGCAAGATCCCAACCACCACAAGAAGCACCAGTATGAAAAGCAACAAGGGACCTTGTTGAGGTTCCTTTCCTACCTTTACATCCTTCTAAAAAATAAGAGTGAAAATGAGCAGAGGGCTTTTCCGCTCCACTGTTTGTGTTCCATGGGAGACAAGAAGAAGCTGAAGAGAAGCAAGAGCCAGGCACAGCATGTTCTCACCAGGGCAGAGGAAACCTTCCCCAGGCACAAAGTCATGAAGGCACAAACAGTCTGCAAGTTATTTGGTCGTTCCCTGCACTCACATGCACCTACTGCGATGGTGATACTGGTCCAAGTTAACCCCTTTGGATCAGACGAGAATATGAGTGAAGAACAACCTCTGGCTGGACCAAGGATCCTGTGGTGTGCAGCCCCTTCAGGCACCCTACAGATCCAGCTGGCTCTTTAGTAGCAATACAGGGCCACCTGGAAAAACACTCAGGTGGTCAAGGAGGGTTTGGAGGTGGCTCCTTCAGCAGAAGAGCTGTCTCTGCCCAGGTGGCCCAAAAGGCCAACGGCACCCTGTCTTGGATCAGCAATAGCATGGCCAGCATGGCTACGGATGTTATTCTCCCCCTGCACTGGGCACTGAGGAGGCCTCCCCTCAAGTACTGAGGGCAATGCTGGGCCCCTCCCATCAAGAAAGAGATGGAGGGGTTGGAGCAGGTTCAGAGGAGCAATGAGGCTGGGGAAGGGACTGGAGGGAAAGGCTGATGAGGCTGAGGGAGCTGGAGATGTTGAGCCTGGAGGAGACTCAGGGCGGACCTTCTCCCTCTCTCCAACTCCTTGAAGGGAAGTTGTAGTCAGGTAGGGGTCAGGCTCTTCTCCCAGGCAACCAGTGCCAGGATGAAAGGGCAGGGCCTGAAGCTGCACCAGGGGAGGGTTAGGTTGGATGTCAGGAAGCCCTTCCTCATGGAAAGGGTGATCAGAGGTTGGACTGGACTGCCCAGGGCAGTGGGAGAGTCCCCATCACTGGAGGTGTTGAAGGCCACCCTGGCTGTGGCCCTTAGTGCTGGTCTGGGATGTCTTGAGCTCAGAGGGTTTCTCCAGCCTCAGTCATCAGAATCACAGAATCACAGAGAGGTGCTTAGTGGAACCTACTCGTTTGTTCATCTCTGCTCCCACAATGAAAGCTGCCTTAGAGCTCTGGAAGGTGCAGAAAAGCTCAGATGACAGGAAATGCAAAACAGGATTTGGCAAGAAGAAGGACTTTGAGAGAGGCCAAAGCCATCGCAGCGATAGAGGAATTGGCCCATAAATCAGAGTGAAATATTTATTAAAAGTCACTACACTCAAGCTAACGAATACAACCAACAGCCAAAAACTCTGCCAGGGATCTTGCAGAAGAGATGGATTTTCTTCATAAAGAACAAAACTGAAGAGAACATTAAAGGCTGGAATGAGCTTAATAAAAACACAAGAACATTTTGGACATTTAAGAATTGGAAGAGTCTTACAAAATGGATGGGACAGAGAAGCTTTCTGAATTCATCCAATAACTGGAACTAATGAAAAGCTGGAGCTCTGACAAGATGCAGTCCAGCTCTTTTGAAGATAAGGCTGTGAGGTGGTGACATTCCAGGAATTTTACAACTCTTGGAGAAAGGAGTGCAGGATGCCAGAAGGAACCGGGATCAAAACACTCCCTCATTAAGACCAGGTTCTGGTCAGAGGGGCTTGATGCACTGCTGAGGAACAGCTTCGAAAACCCTCCTGTGCTGCTGCTGGGATACAGATTTTATTGACTGGATGGACCAAGGACCAACATGTTTTCACCAGAAAAAGTTGGAGAGGGGCTTCTTATGAGGGACTCTAGTGCTAGGACAAGGTAGATGGGCTCAAGCCAAAAGAGGAGATTGACATGAGGTCTGAGGCAGCACTTCCTCCTTGTGAGAGCACTGAGGCACTGGAACAGGTTGTCCAGGGAGGTTGGGGCTGCTCCATCATCCCTGGAAGTGTTCAAGGCCAGGGTGTATGGGGCTCTGGGCACCCTGCTCTGGTGAGAGGTGTTGCAGCCCATGGCACGGGATTGGGAGTGGATGAGCTGTGATGGAAAGCAGCACCACAAACTGTGGTGGTTACCTCTGCCCCAAGCACAGAAAGAACAAACTCCAAAGAGTCCTGGTCACTTACATCATCATCAGCACTGGCCACCTTAAGAAATAATGAGACAAACCTACCAAGCAGTTCTGTGGGTAAAACTTAGACTGGAAAAAAACAAGCATCAAAGACAACAACTTTCATGTTCCTCCTTCACCTTACTCCAGCCTCCGCTTTAAAAAGTCCCCAGCTGCACACTGTTGAATGTCTCTGAGTCTCTTCATGGTTTATGACAAGTAGCTCCTGGTTCAAGGAGCATTTCCACCCTTGTAAGGGAGCCCACCACGTTTTCACCGAGAGAGAACAGCAGCTCTGCAGAGGAACCAGCTCCTGAAGCATCTTTGGATCCTGCTACCCATTTCCAGCTCCAGATTTATCTCAATTCCCTTAATGAATCCCACTGCCAAAAATTATGTGAGGAAACGAACCTCAGGATACCAATTGAAGCCATTGCCATAGAGAATAGCAAGCATCTGGCCTGGTGGGGGATACCTGCCCAGGCAGATTTCAGGAAACACTAAGTGCAGCCAGCCTTAGGCCTTTTGCATATCAGGATCCTGGAAAACTATTATCTCAATAAGGAATCACAGAACATAAGGGGTTGGAAAGGACCTCGAAAGATCATCCAGTCCAATTTCACCCTCGCCCCCAGCAGGATCCCCTAGATCCAGTCGCACAGGAACATGACCAGGCGGGTTTGAAACGTCTCCAGAGAAGGAGACTCCACAATGCCTACGGGCAGCCCCTGCCAGTGCTCTGGCACCTTCCCTGGGAAGAAGTTCATTCTCATATTGATGTGGAACCTTCGATGTTCCAGCTCACACTCACTGCCCCTAGACCCCAAAAAGCACATTTCCAGCATGACCCAACCCATCCCTCTCCATAAATAAATTACAGATTGGTTTAGGTTGAAAGGGACCCAAGATCACCTAGTTCCAACCCCTCTGCCATGGGAAAGCTGGAGAAGAACACTTAGAGCTATTGTATTCCTGTACCTTCCCACCTGGAAAACTTCTCTCATACTCAGATAACCCAAGCAAACCCCTAAAAGGAAGAATGTGCCCAGAGACACTCCACACTGCTGGTAAGAGGTGAACCTGGAAGAGGTTCTGTCGAGCTCCAGCAGCTATCATGCAGCTGTAGCTCTACAACAGGTGCTTTAAGAGGAGCCAGGCAGAGTTTGCAAACACCGCTGGAATGCCCCTCAGGGCAAGATGGTTCTTTAGAGCTCCCTAGATTAAAAAAAAGAAGAGATCCTGAAACTTTCAGTGAGCTGTAAAGGAAAAAAAAAACCCTTTTAATTAATAAATACTTTATCCCCCCTGTGAGGTGGGAAGAGATACAGGAACAAGCTGAACCTTGCACAGAAGAAGGGAAAAAATGGGCTTTCTTCTACCTTGAACCCCAAAACCCAGTTTTTCCACATCTAACCCCAAAACATCCCAGTCTCATAAGTCAGGACTGCAGGACCATCCCTCTGCAATAGGTTCATAGTGCTCCAAGCCAGATCTCTACCGCTTGGGCTCTGCTGCAGTCCCTGCAGCTGTATTTACTGTCGGCACTGCTGCCCACGCAGCTCCACAGCAGAGACAGAATCCCTGAGCCCTCTCAGTTATCCAGAGCCCGTTTTGAGGAACAAAATAGCTGGCTGAGGTCACAGGGCTTTAGCAGAACAGCTGGAAATCCAGGGAAGAAAGAGCAGCTCGACGTCGGTGTCAGTAAATAAACGTGCAGTGGGTCCCCCTATAACATCTAGGGCTTCTGCTGCTTTATTTAAGGAAGATTTTGCAAGATTTGCGTGGGTTTTACTAGGGAAACGGATCTGAAAGTGTAGAATGGGGTCGTTTAATTGCTGGTTCAGTGTCCCTGTGGATTGCAGACCCAAGCAGCACACAGGTCAGGAAGACTTAAGATTCCAATATAATTCAGAATAAAGATTTCGAAGAACTAACAATCTAGAATTGAAATAAAATTCTAGAGAACAACAGAGCTGGAATCTCCAGGTCCTAAGAGCTGTAAGACTGAGCAATCCCAGCACCACCAGCCTCCGGTGCCAGATGCTACAATATGGCCAAGAGCTCCTATTTATAGTAAAAGTTCCCCTCAGGGAAAATCCACTCACGTGAGCATTATTTGCAGCAGACAGTGAGTACTCTACACCTTGGAACTCAAGGGTTTGTTGTCTCGGCTCTAGGATCCTTGCAGGTGCTGCCAGGGCTCTCATAAACAGATTTGGCTACTGAAATTGTGAATACTCTTGTTCCTCGTGTGATGGCTGAGATTGCAGTCAAACGGCTGAGGCTGACAGTTAAATTAACAAGCTGAAATACTAATGGATAGTGGATTTATTGTGATTTCCTGAGGCTTCTTCCGTAGAATAAAGTTATTTTTGTAAATATTACAGAAAAAATAGAACTATAACTATTTGCTAACATCCTGGTCACACCACGACAACTGTTAAAACCTCTCTCCAGCACCTAATCCTGAAGGATTTTACACCGTCTGGTCAGATCCAGACTGAGAACATTTCACACAGACACAGAGATTCAGGGCAGGAAATAAAACCAAACAAAGAAATCAACAACTAAATAAAACACTGAAAAATACGGTTTGATTTTTGAAATCTCCAACTGAGTAGAATTCACATCCTGGTAAGTTTTGGCCTTTCCTTCAGGCTTTCTGCCAAAATAAAAAGGATGAGCATCGTGTCACTGCCAGAGTAGCTGGGTTTTTTCTAAGTGCATGTTATTCATCAAATATTTGAAAGGGAATTTATGGGGGTTTTATGGTTGTTCTACACCGTCTCCTTGGGAAGAGGACAGGGTTTTCCCAGTGAAAATGGTCAGGAAAGATGGTTTGGAAAAATGTTGTGTGATTTAGAAAATTATAATAGTCCATAGAGAATAGAGAATAACAACCACCCCCCAATACCGAGCAACCACCATCAGTATTGAACAACAACCGATACTATTCAATAACCAATACTAAACAACAACCAATACTAAACAGTAAAAACAATAATAAAATCCCTAACTATAACTTTGACCATCAAAACCAAAGAGGCTGTTGCCTTCAGGTTCCCTGGAACAACCCACAGCCTTCATTTCCAGTCTCTAAGGACTCGACTGCAATAAACTGCCTCTGTGGACTCTCCACAAGTTTCACCGGTAACTGCTGGGACCACACACAGTGGGGCTGGCAGATCCCAGTGGCCCTTCACCACCAAGGGACCTGGATTGAGTTGATACAGAGGACAACACAGGCATCATCAGTTTACAGATCATTTGATAAGAAAGGAGCCACCTGGCAGCCACAGGGTTTTGATCAGTGACTTTAGAAGGTGACTGAGTGTCTACCATCCAGGAGACTGCGTCCTGTCCTGACCACAGATTCACTCACAGACCAGGACTTTCCTGAGGGAAATGTCATT
Source organism: Phoeniculus purpureus (assembly GCA_028565055.1). Lineage (NCBI taxonomy): Eukaryota > Metazoa > Chordata > Aves > Bucerotiformes > Phoeniculidae > Phoeniculus > Phoeniculus purpureus. The sequence goes on from JAOXOE010065180.1 coordinate 30,120, forward strand.
TTTAGAGATGATTTTGGAACAGACTGCCCAAAGACGCTGTGGAGGTTCCACAGAACCACAGACCATTAGAGACTGGAAGATCATCCAGTTCAATCCCTCTGCCAGAGCAGGACCACCTAGACCAAGTCGCACAGGAACAATATCCAGGTGCCCTTGGAACATCTCCAGAGGAGGAGACTTTGTTCCCTCTCTGAAGACACTCCAAACCCACCAGGACACCAGCCTGGGCAATGTGCTCTGGGTGACCCTGTGCTCTAGCATGAGGTTGGACTGGATGATCTCCAAAGGGTCCCATCTCATCCCTCCAGCCTTAAATTACTTCAGAGATACCATCAACCCTCTGAACGGCCCAACGGTGCCACTACATCCCATCATCCCAGATCCACACCACATCATCCCATCGAGCCCACTGGCCAGAGATCTCCCCTTCCAGAGAAACTTCAGGGATCACCAGTTCCAGACAACGAATTCCCAGGCGGGAGGAGAGCATCACCCCACTGCGACAAGGGTTTTGAGGAGCTAGGAACTCTTCCTAACAAAGCAAAACCAACATAGCTTTTAAACTAGGCTGTAAAATGAATGTGCAGGTTGCCTCTCAAACAGGAGCCAGGACCAGGACCCAAGAGCCAGGAGCTTCTCGTGGATCATTACTCCTTTCACAACCACCACCTGTTCCCTGGCTCTCCAAGGCCGAGGGGGGTCCCCAGATCCCGAACCCACTCCAGCCAAGCCTCTCCCCGCACTACCTCGAACCGAAAGGGGCTCCCGAGAGGAAAGGGGGGGCACCTGGGG